>JAAEAF010001262.1:0-174430 GCA_011037195.1 Triatoma infestans | reverse complement strand
TTTGTCGACGCTTTCACACTGGTCTCTTTGTAAAAGGCGTTTTTGCTTTATAGTATAAGAGAAGTTTGTTGAGAATATATTGCCTTCACTTCACCACATAAATATGTAATTCTTAAGATCTTACAAGGGTTTTCGCTTATAAGGAAAACAGGAAAACTGTGATTCATGATATATGCCTCAGAAGCAATTTAGACGGGTTAGTAGGCAAAACAAAATTATATTATCACCTACTCTTTTATTCTCTGCTGAGTTTCTTAATGTATAAATATGTACTAAAAACGGTTGAAAATGGTATGGCGATGTATGTGACATGATTTGTAATAAATGAGGATAGTCTTTTATTATTCAAATTTGTTTTTGTCATACCAATCACCCCGTTTGGATACCATATCATCAATATTATCTCATGTAGTGTGTATGACGGACTAAATTGCAGATATTTTACAGAGTGGGGAAGCTAATCCAGCGGTAAGGAGAAGTAAACAAAAAAAAATCTAGCGTGATACACTGGACTTGTTACGTCTTTTTTGCTTGATTGACACGACACCAATTGACAAATTCTACGTTGTAATATTTACTTTCTCTTACTCCTAGTAAGAGGAAGTATTGTAATTGTGTCAAATTTTCGATATCGAGTTTTCACCGTTTTGAGGCCCCAGATTCTAAAAAAGGGGTTTTTAGCAAATAGTCTGGGTGTATTGGATGTGAACAGCATAGCTCAAAAATGAAAAACCTAGAAAGTTGAAACGTGTATTTCCGTTTAGTAACCCATGGGATCGGCAGTACGTTTTATCTGGTAAATTCCTCAACCGGAAATACCACTTTACTAGTGTTTTTTTTTTTTTTTTCATTTTTTCGCGATTTTCTCAAAAATGGCACTGACGATTTTCTTGAAAATTCGTATATAAAACTAAACATGCAAAGATCTACATCTTTTATTTAAAACATTTCTCTGGGAAAATTCATTTAAGGGCACTTTTAGGGGAAGGGGTGGGGTGACAGCTTGCCTCTAAATTGCTGTCATCGTGTAATGTGATACATACAATTCTAATCATCCAAAAAAATTAATTTCAACAAATGATGGCCAATTACAAGTTTTTTAAGAAAATTAGTAAACCGGAAGTACGCAATTACTGAACAGTTTTTTCAATTTTCGACGAATTTCATTGAGTTTGTGTACACTATAACATTAGTCAATTATAATTTTGAGAACAGGAGTAAGAGAAAGTTGTGTGTGTGTTTCACACCAGATTTTTAATAAAACGTTAGTTGTTTTTAATATTAATATTCTCATGAAATGGTGAGCTTTTATAGAAACCACGACTGTGTCTTACAATATATTAGTAATTTTATGTCACTACTGAAAAAAAGCAGTATGCAGTTGCTGAAACTACGTGTACTCTGTAGAAAACCGAAGGGGAAGATTGTTCTTGATCAGCGTTAGTTTCAAAAATTTAATAGTGGTGATATGATCTTAGAAAGAAAGACAGATTCAGGGCGGCCTCATCATGTGGCATTGATGAGGTTTTACAGAAAGCTGTCGACACAAATCCAACCACATTATTTGCGCACTTGCTGCAGAAGTGGCAGTGTCCAAAGGCACCGTTAGCCGACGTCACCACACCGAAGGTAAAAAGGAGATGTAGGATAGTGTCGCATCTCAACAGATCGCCAGGAGAAGGGATATTTTTCAACTTCTCTTAAAAAAAAATCCAAAGAATAATGACATGTGATGAGAAATGGATTTACTGGTGAACTGATGAGACAGGTGACTAATGGGTGGATCCCGGTCAAAAATGGCTTTTCAGATTGGTCATAGAACATGTATTTTGTGCATTTTCTGGAATTACGAAGGAGTATTCTTCACGAATCCATTCCCGATGGACTTACCATGAATTGCAACCTTTACTGCCAACAATTATGTAGTGGCCGTGTTTTAAGCAACAACTCCAATGACCAAGGTCATGAGTTGAGCGGGAGAAGACCTGCAGTATAAATTAAATCCCGGTGCCAGCGTTAGCTGGAAGCGCATTTGCTGGATGTGCGCGGTTTACCAGAGCCTGCTAGGGAGGGCCTTCTCTAGCTTCTGGGAGTGGAGTGTGACTATTGTGTGGGATCACTTTGTGCGCTGGTTGAGCGTATCTCAACCTGCTTTTAAATGGGTCAAGCGGGGGAGTGCCTGGGTTCGGCAGTTCTGCCATGGTGAGGTATTGCACTAACAGTCTCTGGTGGTGACATCCTTCTCTTGTTAAACGACCCCTTTGCTGGGGGACTGGTAAAGCCCAAGAGGGTAGGTACGGTCCTTAAACTATTCCCGAGTACCACTGGGAAACGGGTATACACGGAAAGAACACCCCCAAACTCACTACAGATCATTCGGTAAAAACACATTTTTCGTATTCAAGGATTCCCCCATTAGTATTCTAAGTAAAACTAAAAAGTAGGGAAGGGATAAGCTCAGCGCGCTGGACTAGCAACGCGGAGCTCCGGGTACGAGTCCATCTGCTGCCCTTAGATTTCCTCTTCCTACGTGCCTCTTACAGCTCACTGTCCGTGGATGGACAGTGATGTCTGCAACGAGAGAACACTGTCCGGAGGCCGGCTGTGCACCGAGAAGGCTCCGATCTTTGGGATAGCATAAGGCTTGGTCCTTTCCCACAGACAATAAATAAAAAAAAAACAACAAAAAACTAAAAATTAGTCTCATACAAACATACAAATAAAAATATCGATGAATTACTTCCTTTATTTAACTACAAAATGTAGATCACTTAAAAAACATTTTGAAAACAGGATAACAGAAAAAAAAAAATATCACAATATGATTTATATAGAATTAATTAAAAACGGATGTTGTTAAAAAAAAAAAAAAAAAAACGGCTATAAATTTAGTAATAAAGTGATAAAAAGAGGGAAGTTAAATTATTATATAAAATGCAAATTTGATATAAAACATAAATCTTGTGGCAACAATTTTATAGTTTGCATATATCAGGATAATTAAGATATATATTTATCTTCCGTCCAGTTATAATTCTCTCGTTAGTATTATAAGTATTAGGTTATAATATTTTGTTAAACCTTTGCTAAAAATAAATCCTTAATTAACACATCTCTTAAATGATAAATGACCTAATATATATGTCATATGGGAGGGGGGTCGTCAGCTGTTATCAATGAAATTATTATTTTTACGTGCTCCACAATTTAGGTGTTGTGTTTTTTTTTTTTATTTGTTTGATGTACATATTTTTAATAAGTAATCTGTGCTATGATATCAGTTACTGTTATCAACATTGTGGGGGAGAGATAACGAACACCCTTATCCCATGTGGGTAGTAAGTGTAATATAACTAGCGATGGGGACAGAGGGAGGGAGGTATATCCTCTTACTAAATAATAAGGATGACCTCTCTTGACATTCTAAGCCAATTGGGGGGGGTGTTGCTGACGGACGTGTGATTCTCCAATTAATGAATAAACTTATTTGACCTCTTCTATAATATTACGAACTAACTTACTATTTACTAAGTGTAATTCATTCGGCTTCCTATTACCTTCATTCATAAATAGAGTGGATTTATTTTTTATGAATGAAAACTTTTCATTGATATTTTTACTTCTTTCTCTTACTGCTAGTACGAGGATATATTACGATCGTGCCTACCAGATTTTAGAAATTGAGTTTTCACAAGAAATACATGTTTCCGGATCTCCTGAATATGAAGAAAATGTTTTTTAATTATAATGGAGTTGATGAGGAGAGAAATTAGGTTTGATTAATTAAACGAGTTATAATGTAGCTGTAAGAATACACTAACTGCACTGGATTTGTAATGATTTTATAGAATAAAAGGTGGGAGTAGAGATATGACACGATGCAATGTATGGTTGAATCTGATAGATAGATAGATAGCTGTAGATCTCGTTAGGTAGATTTTCACTGGCTTATATACAGGTTCTCCCACTCTAGCCTGCTAAAGTCAGAGTACCAGAGAGGGCCTGCTTTCTCTCTCTTGCCAGGCCTGTTTGCTCTCTCTTGCCATTACATTAACGAAAGGTCCATATGTGTCGTGTGTGAGTGGGTATTAACAGAATAACTCAAAAATGAAAAATCGCAGAATACAATCAAAACTTCGTATTCCCTTTAGGTTACTACCACCGTATCAGAGGCGAAGATCTTTAGGACAAATGCATCAATCGGAAGTGCATCTTTACCGGATGTTTTTTTTTGGTGGAGGGGTGTTCTGGGGGGGAACAGTAGCGTTATGCTTTCTGGTATGTATGTTTGTGTCAGAATAGCATAGATAATAAATCAAAAAATTGCAGAAAGTTCAAACTTGTTCCGTTTACGTATCACCATTTTGTTTGGTTTGGCATGCAGGTTTGGTGTGAAAGCTTAAGGGAGTCCTTCCCTCTACCTACTATATGTTCCTAAAATCATACCTGTCTTCTGGGTTCGTTCTTCTCCTCCAGATCTTCTCTTTCCAAACCATGCTGGTGTTCCCCAAGGCAGTGTCCTTGATCTTCTCCTATATATTTTTCCATACTGTAGATATCCCTTCTCACCCAGAAACAATCATCCATGCCTATGCTGATGACACATGTGTTATTGCTCCAAATCCCGATCCTGTTATCGCATCCCGTGCACTACAATCCCATATCATCTTTCTACAAGACTGGCTTATCAGGTGGACAATAAAGGCCAATCTCTGCTTTAGCAAATGCATATCCTTCACCCTCCGTCGCGCTACTCTCCCGCCCATCCTCCTCAATGGGACCATAATACCGACAGTCGAACAAAGTCCGATATTTAAGACTTTCTCTAGACAAAAAACTCACTTGGAATCCGCATACACGATTACAAAGACTTGAACTAAACAGACGTTACAAACTTCTTTCGAAACTACTTGACCTGACGCTTTAAACTTTCTCTTGAAAACAAAAGACTACAACACTATTATAAAGCCCCTCTGGAGGGTGCGTAACACTAATTTAAAAGGTGTTTGTATCTGCTCGGACAGCCAGGCTGCGTTGAAGGCGCTTAGCTCATGTGTCTTCACTTCCAGATTGGTGTTGGAATGTTCTAAAAGACTGGAAGATCTTTCTTCATTGAAGGATGTGCTTCTGGTCTGGGTTCCAGGTCATATGGGAATCTTTGGGAATGAGGAGGTGGATAGGTTTGCCAAATTAGGCGCCTCTCTCCCTTTCATTGGTCCAGAGCCTGCTGTTAGTGTGTCTTCTGGCACATGTTTGTCAGGCTTCCAGACGTGGATGACCTCACAGCACTCATCCTTATGGATGAGTGCAGTGGATTGTCGGCAGTCTAAGATGCTTACTGGGGGTCCGGACGGAGCTTTGAGTAGCGGGATCCGATGTCTTTCACGGACCTCTCTCAAGCGTCTGGTTGGCTTCCTCACTGGGCATTGTGGTTTAAGGAGACATCTCTATACAATGGGACTCATGCCTGACCCCTTTTGTAGAGTTTGTGAGACGGAGGAGGAAACACCCATGCATCTGATGACAGATTGTTTGGGCTGCGAGGAGTTAGGTTTAGGACCTTCGGCCAGAATAGGATATCGGTAGAGGATCTTAAGCTATGTCCTTTTAAGGTTTTGGTCGATTTGTTCGGTCTGTGGTGAAACGTAGATGGGTAAAACCTGGGCCTGTTTTTTTTTTTTTTTTTTTTTTTATATGTACGTGATGCAAAATGTATTTATATGCAAAACGTTTTGACAATATGAAATTACAACCATCTGAACAAAATATTCATTTAGTTACATCAATATTTAACTTTTTCGGTCTATTTTTTGTTTATTGTCTATTTATCACAAAAAAAAAAAAAAAGAAGAAAATCAACAGACCCGTTCTACATTTTATTTTTTTTTCTTTTAATTTTGTTTATGTTTATTTAGTAAGCACGATTTTTTTTCTGTCCTTATGGTTCTTACATTTGGAAGGCTTAATCTTGTGCCATCTTCAGGTCATGGCTGACAGACTAGCTGGTAATAATTTGGCAGCTTAACCAAAAAATAAAACTTTTGTTCTGTTTTTATAAAATACTGTTCTTTTGTTCCAGGCCCAGTAGTTGTTATTCTTTAGTGGTAGCTATATGGGCCCAGGGAGGCTTTGGATAGCGTAGGGCTTTTGGATGATAATAATAATAATAATAATAATAATAATAATAATAATAATAATAATAATAATAATAATAATAATAATAATAAGCCCCTCTGGACATACGGATGCGAGTTCTGGGTTCGACCAAGCATTTCAGCTCCTATCGCAGCTCAAGCTTTTTAATCCAAAACCCTCAGAATAATTACCCATGTCCGGTTCTATGTTTCCAACCTAAACCTTCACACTAACCTCAAAATTCCTTTTGTCCATCACCTAATAAAAGCACGTTACAAAAAATTCATGACCTCACATCCAACCATTCAAACCCTTTAGTCCAAAAACCCTCTTCACTTTCTATCCCACTCAACCCTTCCAGGGGACTGAAACACCATTGGCCCCGCGACCACCTAACTTCTTGTTAGCATATTTAAGTAATAATTAGGGAGTACCTCTACTGGGAGGCATCTTCTAACAAGACTTTCACACCATTTTATGTGACTATCATCACATTCACTTATTATACTGTCTGTATAGTTGTGAATTTCTTAATAAAATACAAAAAAAATTTATCACCATGGGATCCGACAGTAAGTTATCTCTCAAAATTCTTCAACCGCAAGTAACACTTTACTGAACGGATTTTTCACTTTTTACGATTTTCTCAAAAATAGTTCCAGTGTTTTGCTTTAAACATACCAAATCAATTACACACATAAAGAGCTACAACTATTTTTCTTTAAACCGACTATATCAACTATAAATATGAAGAGACTACAATTACAAACTTTTATTTTGGAACATTTCCTCGGGGAAATTCGTTTTGTGGAAAAGGTGGGGTTGTTTTCCTTCAAGTGTTATTTTACTTCATTTTATAGCGCAATAAAGTCAGAATACTCAAGAAATTCTTTGATAAAAATTTGTAGTCTAAAATCTTATAAAAATTAGCCAAATGGAAATGAAACGGAAGACCACCTCGTTATTATCATTTAGATTACACACGGGAACACAGTTCTTCATTGTTCTGATTATATCTATAATTGTACAGAATAATTCTTGAATCGAATAATGCAATTAAACAAATTTTTGTATCATCATTCTGATTAGGCGATTAAGAAATTATTATTATTATTATTATTATTTTTATTTTACCTAAATAAATTACATAACAAGTAACATAAGGTATGTCATAATAAACAATAAGTTTGCTGGTTCAAATAGTCATTGCTCTGATGTTTGCACTTTGTTCTCACTAAAAATAAACAATATCCAACACTGTATTTAGTCTATCCTGAAGTGTCCCAGCGCCCACTTCTCTTCCAGAAACTCATTTATTTTATAAAAACTGTTTTCCTTAAAGAAATGTTTTAAAGTTTTCTTAAATGGTTCAATCTTCAGACCCATTATTTCGCTCGGCAGTTTGTTAAGTAATCTTACACTCATCGCACTTGGAGCTAACTCCGACTTCGCCAATCTTCTCATTGGTTAAATGTAAATTATTTTTATTTCTAATATTGTAAGAGTGTTTATCTCCTCTACGTTCCATATTTTTCTTTCCTTTTAGATTGACGAGACACATAAAAATATACAATGAGGTCAGTATCATTATTTTGTGCGTCTGGAACAATTTTCTACAACTATGTCTTGGTTGCTTTCTATAAATAATTCTAATTGCCTTCTTTTGCAGTCTGAATGTGGTTACAGCGTCAGGCGCTCCTCCCCATAGTACAATCCCATAGGACAGTTTGGAGTGGAACAAACCAAAGTACGCAGTTCTTAACTGCGTCAGTGTCTTAAGTTTTGATCACGAGGATGAAAGCACTGGTGAAGTTATTTAAGGCACAACGCAGTTCTTTGAAATGGGAATTTGAGAGGAATTATGAGATTAGCATCAGTATATTAGCTTGGAGGATATCCTCAAAAAGCTAATGGAGGTGAGGAACGGCATTATTTGCTGCTATTTGGACAAAAGGAAACTGGCCTGTAAGGAGCAGGTGCATGGTTGTAGGGATTAAACTGGGAGGGGGGGAGATCTGTGCCCTTGGGGTGCATGGCCACTATCTTCCAGGCCGAGATCGTTGGCATCATTTAATGCTGCTACCTTGCAGAGGAGTGGCAGGGAAAAATTAAAGACGTGCGGATATTCTCTAATAGTCAGGCCGCACTGAAGGTTTTGAGCAAGCCGTGTTGGAGTTCGAAATTGGTGATCGAATATAGGAAAAGGTTCAGAGGTAGCTCAGAGGAGCAAAGTGCAGCTCTTTTGGGTTCCCGGGAATAGAAGGCAAAGAGAGGGCGGACCGGTTGGGTAAGAAGGGATCCGTCTCACCTTTTTGTGAACCTGAGCCAGCCCTTGCCGTCGCTAAGAGAGGTTCTGCGATAATCAGATTAGACTTTGGAAGACCAGAGTTTTGGAGAAATATTGGGAGGACACATAGGGGGAATCCTCCAGACCAAAAGATTTATTAAAGGGATTAAGCATGGGGTTTCGGATTTACCTCCTGGGGGGGGGGATTAATTAGGGGGGATAAAAGCCATATTAGCTTAGGTCTCATGCCGATAGGCAACCATGATTTAATAATAATATATCTTCATTCAGTATTTTATACAATGTAAGTGGTATATACACCTCTTCTAGTATAGATTTTACATTTAATATTTGCGTTTGTTATTTCTTTTAATGACATATCAAAGCTTAAACTCAATTTTGCCCACTTTATTAGTATAAAGAGCTTAGACTATTAGAAATATATGAAAGCCATATTTCAGTATATAATGACATAAAAGTTCTACTTCCGGTAAACTTATTTTTCTTCGAACTCGGAATTTCGGCCATACATTAAATTGCTATGAATATTATGCAGACAATAGACTCGTACATTATATTTTTTAAAAGAGCACTTTAGAACACTAAGGGTATGTCCACACTGGTGCGCTTTCCTCTTCCTCTTCCCTTTCAACTTGAGCTTCCTCTTTCCATTTCAACATGCGTCACGCATGCCTTTCGAGCATGCCTCTTGAGGCATTCAATTTGTTGTCCACACTTCATCCGTTCAGTGTGCATTTTATCGATGGATTCAGAAGCGGCATTAGCTATTTGTGCAGGTTACCTGTTTTTGAAAAATACACGAAAAAGTATAAAAGCAGCGAGCCCTCATCTTATGAACCATTTGCAACTGACCTTAATATGGGCTCGCCGAAAAGAGTATTTAATTACAGGCTATCGAGAGCAAGGAGAATCGTTGAAATCGCTTTTGGGTTCATGGCGCCAGAGTTCAGAATTTTTCGTAAGCCTATAGAAATTTCAGTTATTAGGGCTGTGGTTGATATAGTGTTAAGCTTGCCTTCTGCTTCATAATTTTCTCCGGGCGCAGCCGGATGCAGCAAGACAGTATTTACCTCCTGCAAGTTTTGATTACGAGGATGAAAGCATTGGTGAAGTTATTTAAGGCACATGGAGAGAAGTTACTTCCACTGAAAAAGGTATGAGACCTCTACAACAAGTACCACGGAACAAGCATCACTTCTCGCACTTTCATTTGTTGGCATATTTTGAATTTACATCCCACAAAACTGTTTGAAGATGATAAATCTTCTATAAAATCAAGTGTCTCTTGATTACAGACATAATCAGAAATCTGCTGTCGGAGATATTATTAATTAATAATAATAGTTGAATAATATCAATTACTAATAAAATTATTATTAAAATAATAATTAAATAATATTTAAAATTAATTATATAATATATAACCTATACAAAAATCACACAACACATAGCGAGATCAACAAGACGCATGGAATGTTGAACGAAAATCCTAGTAGTTGGATTCACGTGCGCTGTGGTTGCGTCATGAAAATAAAGGCCCATTCTACTTCCATGAGGTATGCAATAACCCATGCCTCTCGTTCATCACACCATGCGCTATGACGCATGCCTCTCTTGAAAAAAAAAGTTGCACCAGTGTGGACATACCCTAACGTAAACATTTCTCCAGGATCACCTCTTAATCGAATTTTTCCGAAAAAAATGTTTCAAATAAAAGTTATGGCTCTTTCTTGATTAGTTGTTAAAAAGATTTTCAAAAAAATCATGTGGAGCATCGGAAAAAATAGATAAATCTTTTCAATAAAATGATATATATCTCTGGTCCACCAATTTTGACTAACACCTTAATGGTGCATCCCATGGCAGCATGTAAAAACAAAATACCAAGTTTCAACTTTATGTGATTTTACGTTTTTTTAATTTATGCAGACCACACATACATGCACACAAACACTGACAAAATCTGAAGCTGATCTGAAGTGACTACCAGATTTTCAGCGGCCATGGACAAATGAAATCATATCAGCACCGTTTCACACATTATAGCTGACCTCTACATATGTAAATTTGCTGTGCAAATTCACAAAATTTTGAAAACATCATTCTGTACTGCCCTCCAATTCGATGATATTTAAAAGCTCCACAAATTCGAAAAGTCCTTCTGCATGGTTTACTGTGGTATCCACAACTTAAAGATCTCATAATATCAGAAAAGTTCAGACGATATTTAAGATGATATTCAGATGATATTTAAGAGCTCCACAAATTCGAAAAGTCCTTCTGCATGGTTTACTGTGGTATCCACAACTTAAAGATCTCATAATATCAGAAAAGTTCAGACGATATTTAAGATGATATTCAGATGATATTTAAGAGCTCCACAAATTCGAAAAGTCCTTCTGCATGGTTTACTGTGGTATCCACAACTTAAAGATCTCATAATATCAGAAAAGTTATTAATTTTGATTTGCCAGTTACTGCTTAGTTTCTTTGTATTTTGTTTTATTTCTGTTTTACTGTGATCTATAATAATGTTCATTTATGTATTTGTATTATTATACATTCATCATTCTGTTAGTTTATTCAATTTTCTTATGTTTTTTCTTCATTATAATATAATCATAATGTATATTATACATTTGTTATTACTAAAGTTGTAAATTTTGTATATCTGTAATTATATTTATAATGGGTATGAGAAGGAGAGAAATTGGGTTTAATAGATAAATAAACTAGAAATAATGCTGAAGACTGTATAATCAGAAAGTAACACAAACTGCCAGAACTTTACATGAATATAGAAATTGGTAGTTAGAGATTTAGGTTGAGTTAAAAAAAAAAAAAAATTAGTAGTTGGTTGCTGACGCGTTGTAACTGCTGTATAAACTGTTTAAAGACTCCCTCTGTAGGGCTAGCTCAGCTGTACATGTATCGAGTTTCCCACTCTAGCCTAGCCTAAGCAGCGAGTGAGACTCATAACTTGTGTGTGTGTGTGTGTGTGTGTGTGTGTCCTCTCTCTCTCTCTGGTTGTAATCCTCTTTCGGACATCCTATTACATATCAATCTGTAGTGCATGTATACGTAGCATGCCTAAAATAAACTCCTTCCCTAAGGGTTTATTTTTGGGAAGAAAGGAAAAAAAAAAAGACACTGGCCAATCTAGACACAGTACTAATTAAAGATGTAATGATAGAACATACAAATATTTCAATCTAAGATAGCCCCTGAAGAAGACAAACAATGTTTGTCGAAACGTCGGGTTACTAATAAAAAACACTTGAAAGAAAAAAATTTTTGGTGTTTTCTTATGATACCCTTCGGCCGATCAGCCAACCAACAGATACTTCTCATCGTTTTTACTGTACATTTTGCCCGCAAGGGGTATCTGTTGCATGCAGTTACTTGGGAAGTAGCGACCCTATCGGTTAGCACAGCACAGTACTCCATGCACTTGTTGTGGTGGTTAGTGTTAAGTTAAAGTGAAACTAAGTTTGCTCTGTGCGAGTCTGTGTTGTCACACTGTCTAAAAAACGCATCCTGAAGATGGGCCAACGCCCGAAACCGTTCGATGACCACAAAATGAAGCAGGCTACCACGGAAAATGTCTCTGATGCTCCATGCACTTCATTCATCACAACAGTACACAATACACTTAAACTACATAAAATGTACACTTTACAGACAAGGACAAACGCAGTGCACAAACTAGGGCCAAAGGAGAAGGACGGGATTAGCTCAGTGGCAGCGGGCTGGACTAGTAACGCGGCAATTCTAATCCAGCATGCTGCCCTTAGATTTTTTTACTTCCTAGGAGCCTCTACAACTCACTGACCGGTGATTGGCAGTGTTGTCTGTAGCTAGAGAACGCTGCTTGGAGGCCGGCTAGGCATTGGAGAAGGCTCCGGGGGAGCACAATAGATCTTTCAGCTCGCAGTGCAATAATCCCCTACAACAATCTACAATCTACTGTACAATGCATCCTAATAAGTTGCACAATTTACGTGGTTAAACTTTTAATAAAGATATTTATATGAACAACTGTTACTTCCGATTATTATCTGGCTTTCTGACTAAATTAACAATTGAAAATGAAACTTCGGAAAAATTCCTTATAAATTACTTATAAAATGCCTTACAAACAATAATCAAAAACAAACTCGTTAGACCTTAATTATTAATTGAAAAAAATATTCATTTCTGACATACGTAACCAAGAGATCGAGTCCTTACAAATCATAGGGAATGACCCTAAGATTTTAAGATTTTAAATACGATATATCGCGAGATCAATATTCTCTAAAGTCTACGAATTTCAAACAACCTGAAAGATATAAAAATAAATATTATGGATGAAATATTTTATGAACATCCTAAAAAGATAGTTAAAAAAAAAACTACGCCATTTTTTTGACAAATAAGTAAATAAATAAATAAATAAAATCAAGATTTTAAAAGCTGAATCTAGATTGTTCCGGTAGTTTTTTATTTTTTTTTTTTTTTGGTAGGTATCCTTGAAATTCAACTTTATATTTTCTATAATCTACCATTATATTCTATAAGATCACCTGTCCTGTTTCTTAATCAATATAAACAAGTATGGAGGGTTCCACTCGTTATTTACGTCTAATGTGAATTTTAAACAAGGGGAGAGGAGGAGTAAATGTAATTCTGCTCACGCTCGCCATCAAATATTTTTACAGACCACACCCATTTGTTATATACGTAGTTATGATTTTTCACCCCCAAAAAAAAAAAAATTAAGGAAACCACGGATATAATTTACATGGTGTCTCTTAAATAAAGTGGTTTCGAAAAAAATATTTCGAAATTTGTCATTTCAATGTAAATAAGGAAAAAAAAAAGCTTAACAGTAACGGGTAAAAACAATAATTCATTTAAAAAAAGAAATTCAGCTGAAAAGCCTTGATACTGGGACAAATAGACGACACTGGGGTTGGCTAGTGTAGACATCGCAACCTGATGGCCAGTTTTCAGTGTAGACGCTTCAGTCTTACACTTATGTGTCTGGAGTGGAACTCCTTTACTTGAAGCTCAAAGCTTCCGTATTTCATTCCTAAAGAACTGTCGCAACTAACAATCTTTCGTACTGAGAAATTATGCAGTGTTATTTCTATTTTTACTTTCTCTTACTCCTAGTAAGAGGAAGTATTGTAATCGTGTCAAATTTTCGATATCGAGTTTTCACCGGAAATATCCGTTTTGAGGTCCCCTGAGTCCAAAAAAGTGGTTTTTAGCAAATGGTCTGTGTGTGTGTGTGTGTGTGTGTGTGGTGTGTTGTGTGGTGTGGGTGTGTGTATGTATGTATGTGAACAGCATAGCTCAAAAACGAAAAACCGTAGAAAGTTAAAACTTGATATTCGTTTAGGTATCACCATGGGATCTGACATACGTTATCTGTCAAAATTCCTCAACCGGAAGTACCACTTTACTAGTTAGATTTTTTACTTTTTTGCGATTTTCTCAAAAATCGCTCCGACGATTTTCTTTAAACTCGAAACATCAACCACACATACAAAGAGCTACAACTTTTATTTGAAACATTTCTCCGGGAAAATGCATTTAAGGGCACTTTTGGGGGAGGGGTGGGGTTAGGTTTTCATCTTAAGTGCTATTTCAGTTTATTAGACAATTCTGTCATCTAAATAATGTTAATTAGAATTAAATATGTTGTTGAAATTCCGAGTTTGAAAAAAATCGGATAACCGGAAGTGCGTTTACTTTACCACTTTACTAAATGATTTTTCACTTTTTCGCAATTTTCTCAAAAATGGCTCCGACGATTTTTTGAAACTTCGTATATAAACTAAACATGCAAAGATCTACAACTTTTATCTAAAACATTTCTCTGGGAAAATTCTTTTAAGGGCACTTTTAGGGGAGGGGTGGGGTTAGATTTTCATCAAAGTGCTATCCTAGTTGATTATACAATTCTATCATCCAAACATAATTAGTTAGAAATAAATGGATGGCTGAAATTCCAAGTTTCAAGAAAATTAGTAAACCGGAAGTGCGCTTTTACTGAACAGTTTTTTCAGTTTTCGACGAATTTCATTAAATTTGGTACACAAACTATAAAATTTGTCAATTATCATTTTGAGAACTGGAGTAAGAGAAAGTTGTGTGAGTGTTTCACACCAGATTTTTCCTGGTTGTAATGCATAGAATATATCAAGAAGTATAGCTATTGTTTAACTTTTCAGCCTTGAGGTTTTCAAAAACATCAATATCTGAGTCTTGTTGAGCATATATGTTCAACTAATTCAGTAGGACATATAATATTCAGTAAGTATTTTAATATAAGTGCTCTTGACTGTCAAGTAGCTTGACTTATGAGTAAATGACAAATCACATTATCCTACCACCTTAGGGTTCAGCAGAGCACATAATTATCACAATTAGATTAAATTAGATTAACAAAGAGATGGGCATGAGCCTCACTGCTAGCGCCATGACCTACCTCAGGACTATTGTAGTGGTTGCACCACGTCTTCCACAGCTTTATACTTTTAAGCAAGCTTGGCAAAGCTGAAAGCGGCTCCGTCATGAAGCTCGTGACTTTGGGATTACTTAATCCCAACTGAAGAAACCTTATCTTCATCTGGCCGGCGCACTCACAAATAATGTGTACCGGGATTTCTTCTTCAACCTGCACAATACGGCACATCGCGTCCTCTTAAAGTTATAGCTTGTCGTGTGCCTATTCAACCTATAATACCCCCATTAGTAGTTCCAAATATTATCCTTCAAATATTCCGGCAGTAGATCCCTAGTAAATTTAGGCGAATGTTTCTTAATGAAGTGTTTCGCCTGCCTCTGTCCATTATCATAACTATCACTTCCTGAAAAACTGTAGCAGTCTTGTCTAGACCTAAGATATTAAATTTGAGTTTAGCCCTCAAAACTCTGCTGTGTATGCTCCTCTAATTAGAGCTGATATTATAACAATGAAGTCCATTTCTATGTTTTCAAATCCACCTGTCCGGTATGAATTTGATAGTCATTCAAAAGGTTAGGATCAATAGGTTAGGAGAACAGACTGACTAAACATAATGTCTCCAATTTGCCTTTTTGTCCCTTTTTGGCAAAAGCTGATATCAGCTTTGACCGTCTTTCTTTAGCCTGACGGCCAAATCTTAAAATAGTTGTGAAGCTCTAGAGGAGGTCCACTTAGCACATTGCGCATTGGCAAGTTTGGCATACCGACGAGTCCACTCACTCATTTTTAGTTCCCTTAAAATTACAAGGTTCTAAGGTTGTCACAAATCTAATCACATCATTGTAAATCCAAGAAGACATCCGGGTAACACTCTTTTTTCTCAACTTTACAGAATATGTTTAGCAATTATCTCCAAAAACAACTATAACGAATTTCCTTTAAACTAGGAATGCTAACTGCAGAGATATAAATATATTTTTATTTGAAACATTTTTCAAAAATAAAAGGAAGTAATTATTTTGGATAATAGATAGTTTTGCGGATGTTATTGGCATGTTCTTTTGCGTGATGTTATTGGCATGTTTGGGTTGTTAGGTATTGTCTCCCTTCCACTACCATTCTATTTATGTTACGCTAAATAAGCAAATTTAAAGTTTTATATATAATAATTGTATTTAACAAAGAATAAGAGAAAGTTGTGTGAGTGTTTCACGACTAGAATTTGTTTTAAATTATTGAAGATAATATTTTTAATTAGTTATTATTTTTAATAACCAATATCAGTGACAGATTTTTGTAGATAATTCTGATGATTATTCTTATCTATTATACCAATATATCTATTTCAGTTATTATTGTAGAAAATTTGTAAACTTGATTTTACAAATATTATTATAACATAAAAAAAAAACATAAAATAATTCTGGTATTTTTAATATGTAATAAAAATGGAATAAATAGCAGGTGGAACATAATATTAGAAACTTTGCTATTTTTTATGGAAAAAATAAATAAATAAATAAAATATCTTTATAGTTAAAGGTTTTAGAAGAATGGATAACTGAGGCAAAACACTGGTAACCCAGTCTATATTGTTATTATTATTATTATTGTTGTAGTGAGAGAGAGAGAGAGGGACTGAGAGTGAGAGGGTGGGAGACC
Source organism: Triatoma infestans (assembly GCA_011037195.1). Lineage (NCBI taxonomy): Eukaryota > Metazoa > Arthropoda > Insecta > Hemiptera > Reduviidae > Triatoma > Triatoma infestans. The sequence goes on along the minus strand of JAAEAF010001262.1, from coordinate 157,868 downwards.
AAGAGTTGAACTGGAGGCAGTCAAGGTCAGGTTGACCTTGGGCACTGTTTTTGTAGCCGCTCGCCCGGCTGGAAGCCCACATAACACTCCCCTATACATTTATTTTAGAATCAACAGTGCAGGCTCTTACACAGTCACAGTTCTGGTCAACACATGCGCAGTTAGTGTGTATTATCGCTTCTATAAAAGTTGAATTTTACTGCTTTACAAAACAAGGAACAGTTTAATGAAATAAAAATTTCTTGGAATTAATATGCAAAAAATATTTTCAACTAACGTGTGGTTCATTAGCTTTTTTCCCCCCTCTTTATATTTAGACATTTACTGGATTAAAATAATACCATTTCAAATGGTTAAATTAAAAACCATTGGTACGAAACAAGTAAACGATTTTCTTTTACTCTAATTAAGACAATTATTTAATCAAGAAATTTACTTTAAAATTGCCATGTTTAGTTGGGCTGCTCTGTGTTAGCAAGTGGAGCGCTCTATGTTAAAAACCGAAAAAAAACGTGCAAATTCATATTTCAACAATGGCAGAACTCCAAAACTTCTATAAAATCAATTTTCATTCTGAAAAATGTTACAAATAAAAGTCGGATAAGTTTTTTCTATTTATGCAGCAAACAATTAAAATGTTGGAAAAAAAAAAAAAAATCTGATGTTTGAAACACTCACACAACTTTCTCTTACTCCAGTTCTCAAAATTATTGAGAATAATTGACAAATTTCTAGTTTGTGTACCAAATTTAATGAAATTCGTCGAAAACTGAAAAAAAAAAGGTTCAGTAAAAGCGCACTTCCGGTTTACTAATTTCCTTTAAACTCGGAATTTTGGTCATCTATTTATTTCTAATTAATTTTGTTTGGATGATAGAATTGTATAATAAACTATGATAGCACTTTAGAGAAAAAACATAACCCCATCCCTCCCCTAAAAGTGCCCTTAATTGAATTTTCCCAGAGAAATGTTTTAAATAAAAGTTGTAGATCTTTGTGTGTTTAGTGTATATATGAAGTTTCAAGAAAATCGACGGAGCCACTTTTGAGAAAATTGCGAAAAAGTGAAAAAAAATCATTTAGTAAACAAAGTTGTAATGTAAGCGCACTTCCGGTTCTCCGATTTTTTTCATACTCGGAATTTCAACAACATATTCAATCCTAATTAACATTATTTAGATGACAGAATTGTCTAACAAACTGAAATAGCACTTAAGATGAAAATCTAACCTCCCCTCCCCCAGAAGTGCCCTTAAATGAATTTTCCCGGAGAAATGTTTCAAATAAAAGTTGTAGCTATTAGTATGTGTGGTTGAAGTTAAAAGTTTAAAGAAAATCGTCGGAGCCATTTTTGAGAAAATCGTAGAAAAATAAATAATCCAACTAGTAAAGTGGTACTTCCGGTTGAGGAATTTTGACAGATAACGTAGTGTCAGATCCCACGGTGATACCTAAACGGAATATCAAGTTTCAACTTTCTACGGTTTTCCGTTTTTGAGCTATGCTGTTCACATACATACATACACACACAAACACACACACACACACACACCATTTGCTAAAAACCACTTTTTGGACTCAGGGGACCTCAAAACGGATATTTCCGTGTGAAAAATCGATATCGAATTTGACCCGATTACAATATTCTTCCTCTACTATGAGTAAGAGAAGGTAAAAAGGTGAAACCTTTTTCAAACCCCCCCCCCCCAACTCAAAAACCTATTCTATGCTACTACTGCCCTCCCCCTCTAAAACTCCAAAAAAAAATTAATTTTTCCAGGAAAGTGTTTCAAATAAAAGTGATAGATATTTATGTGTGTAAAATAGTATACAAAGTTTAAAGAACATCGTTGGAAAATTAAGAAAAACTGTAAAATGGATAGATTTAGTGAAGTCGTACTTCCGGTTGATGGATTTTGCCCGAAATATTCGTGTCCAATGGATGTAGTGCCTAAACGGAATTCTAACTTTGAGTTTCTTGCCGACTTTTCGTTTTTGAGATATTCTGTTAACACAACACAGAGGCATTCGCTAAAAACAATTTCAGAGGAAGTACTGTACTTGTGTCAAATTTACGATACCGAGTTTTCACCGGAAATATCCGTTTTGAAATCCCCTGCGTGAGAAAAAGTGATTTTTAGTTAATGGTCTCTGTGTGTGTGTGTGTATGTGAACAGCATAGCTCAAAAACTGAAAACCGTAGAAAGTTGAAACTTGATATTCCGTTTAGGTATCACCATGGGATCTGACAGTACGTTATCTGTCAAAATTCCTCAACCGGAAGTACCACTTTACTAGTTGTTTTTTTTTTACGTTTTTGCGATTTTTTAAAAATGGCTCCGATTTTCTTGAAACATGGAACATCAACTACACATACAAAGAGCTACAACTTTTATCTGACACATTTCTCTGGAAAAAATTCATTTAAGCGTAATAATGGGAGAGGGGTGGGGGTTACGGCATCCTCTAAAGTGCTATTTCAGTTTATTAGACAATTCTGTCATCTAAATTTAATGTTAATTACAATTAAATATGTTGTTGAAATTCCGAGTTTGAAAAATAATCGGATGACCGGAAGTGCTTTTACTTTACCACACTTTACTAAATGATTTTTTTTTTTTCATTTTTTTCTCGATTTTCTCAAAAATGGGTTCGAAGATTTTTCTTGAAACTACCTATATAAGCTACACAAACAAAGATTTACAACTTTTATTTCAAACATTTAACTAGGAAAATTTATTTAAGGGTGGTACTTTTAGGGGGTTACAGCTTCCTCTAAAGTGGTATCATAGTCAATTATACAATTCTATCATTCAAATAAAATTAATTAGAAATACATAGATGGCTAAAATTTTGTGTTTCAAGAAAATTAGTAAACCGGAAGTGCCCTCTTACTGAACAGTTTTTTTTTTCCAGTTTTCGTCGAATTTCATTAAATTATAGTACTCTAACTATAAAAATTTGTCAATTATAATTTTTTAGAACTGGAGTAAGAGAAAGTTGTGAGAGAGTTTCACACCAGATTTTTTTTTATTGTCCAAAAAAGACAATAACATAATAACGATATACTAAGCCCCTTCCAAACATTATTATATAATGAAACAATGATGTGGCTTATAATATCTCTATTTCTCTCTCTGCATCCATTTTCAGATCCCTCTATTACATGCTGAAAGCCGATTATTGGTAATCCCTAAATGGAACTTTACAATGGAGATAACTTGTGATCCTTTCTAACAACAGTATAAGAGACCAAAACAACTATAAATCACCATTCGTAGAAAATTAAAAGTCACCTTAAGACTATTTTAAAATAACATCTGTTTTTGTTTGGTTTTTTTTAAGTTTCTGTATTATTTGGTTTATTGTAAATGAATACATACAATCGCATTATTAATTATTAGTTTAATTTTAAGAAATCTCTTAGGAATCAAAATAGTTTCAATTGTAAAAAATCAACTGTATCTTTATTATGACTATCATAAAACAGACAAAAAAATTCTCAAGTGAAATAATCATACAACTTTAAATTCCTTCAATTTTCAAATTTTTTTTTTTTGTGTGCCTAAACGTTTAGTCTCCTTAATCTTAACCAAAAGATATGCGGCCATATGATCTACCTATCATTATATGTGCATGTGATAGTACCGCAAAGATAATGCAACCACAGCAGAGAGAAGAGAGACCCTTTCTGGTTAACAGAGACCACTCTCTGACTTAGGCAGGCTAGAGTAGGAGAACCTGTGTATATAAGCCAGTGGGAATGTATCTAAAGAATCTATCAGATACAACCATACCACTGATATCGCATCGTGTCATATCTTTACTCACACAATTCATTCTATCATTTTCATTATAAAGTCCAGTGCAGTTAGTGTAAACATAGCTATATTATTTGTTAAGATATTAGTGTCTTCATATCTCGTTCGTTCAATCAAACCTAATTTCTCTCCTCAACAACCCCATTATAGTCCAAAATGAGTACGAAGCTTAAGTAAACACGTCCAAATCGTTTTCGAAAAAAAAAGTAAAACACTAAAAAGAAACCCTTTCTGAAAAAGTCGCACTTCTAATGACGCATTTTCTTTAAATCTGGCCATATTTTAAACAAATTTACCGTTTTCAGCATTACATAATACGAGGGTCATAATAAGTAATGAGACAAATCACTGTAACTCAGAAACAGGTTTGTTTAATCAATACTATAGTTTCAGTGCGTCAAGTTGGCATACTTGTACTTAGTTTCTCATCAGCACATCTCGTCTTAGTTTTTCGAGAGTACTTGGTAAGCATAACCTCAAATGATTCAGTTAACAATGGCGAGTCCGCTCGAGCATTGCACCTCAGTGAGAACAACGCTCAGTGAGTAGATTTTTTTGTTGCAGAGGGTAATCATCAAAGGTAGTGAAATCCATGAAAAGAATGTTGAAAGTGTACGGGAATTGTTTGAACCGTTCGAACGTTTACTAATGGGTAGAACAGTTTAAGAGTGACCGTGTAAGTGTCTGTGACGAGCAACGAACTGGATGGCTGGTTGAAGTTGCAACTTTCTCCCTCGCATCTCGCATTAATGCGTTAATTCTGGACAACAGGCGTATTACTGTTGAGAACTGATAGCTGAAGAAGTGCACGCGAGTGTTGGAACTGTCCATAACATTATTCAGAATAAGCTGCAGTACAAGAAAACTTGTGCGAGATGGGTTGCAAGACAATTTACGGATGCCCACAAAGAAAGTGGGGTGGGAGATCCTTCCACATCCCTCTACAGCCCCGACCACGCCCCATCGAACTTCCATTTGTTTGGACCCCTTAAAGAGGCTCTACGTGGGAAACATTTTCAATTCAATGAAGAAGTTAAAAATCAGGTGCAAAAGTAGCTTCGAAATCAACTCAAAGAATTTTATGCCAGAGGCATACACAAATTAGAAGAACGATGGGACAAGTGTGCAAAATGTTGCTGGGGATTATGTTGAAAAGTAACCAAAGGTTTGTATTGATTAAATAAATCGTTTTTGAGCTACAGCGATTTTTCTCGTTACTTATTGAATGACCTTCGAAACTTATAGAGTTTTGAAATAGCACTTTGTAGGGATGGGAAGAGTTAGGTAAGGTAATAATCTTATCCCTTCCAAAATCAATTTTTCCAGAACAATAAAAGTGATTGGACTGTATATTGAAAGTGTACTATTTATATTTGAAGAAAGTCAACCACGAATAACTGAAAAAATTATTCAGTAAAGGCAAATTTCCGGTCTACAGAAATTGTGACCGCAATCGTAATCTTTGTCAGATCCTATGGATCCTACCTGAACCGTCACCAAGTTTTGAGCTTCTAGCAATTTTCCATTTTTTAAATATTTCATTTTCATAAACATAAACACAAACTCAAAAAATATACTGTAACGTTTTTCCCTCTAAACTAGCTATTACAACTAGTTCTAAGTGGGTCCGTTTAGATAAAATACTCTAAACTTCAATAAGACAAACAGCAATCTATTGTTTTACACAATAAATTACAAATACAGCACTTAATAATAATTAATTCACAGTTTAAACCAGCAAAAGTTCAGAGACATTTTCCGTGGTAGCCTGCTTCATTTTGTGGTCATCGACCGGTTCGGGCGTTCGCCCGCCCATCTTCAGGATGCGTTTTTCAGACAGTGTGACAACACAGACTTGCACAGAGCAGACTTAGTTTCACACTCTGATGCTTTCCAGCTCTGCGGAACCAACCACCACAGCAAAAGTTCACTTTGTTCACTTTTTATACACTTTTCACAAATGCACACTTCGTTTGTAACAAAAATCTCTTTACACTCTCTGTTGTCCCACTATTTATACCTGTGGAGAAGGGTCTAGAAGGTTATCGATTGTTCTAGAAAGAGCTAGAGCGCGCCGCCAGCGCTTCCTAGCGGCCACTAGGACAACTTGAGGTACCTGCTTTCTCTCCTAGATGGCACCAGTGGCTGCGTTACAATACTTTACTTTAATCTCTTACCTTCCAGAAAAAATCGATCCTTGTTAAAAAAAGTCCATCAGTTGGAATAATCTTAGCGCAAATAAGCAGTGATTACACAAGTCAATTTACGCAAAACAGATCAATTTGGGGGGAAAAATCTGTCAAGATGTCTTATAGATAGATATATATAAGCTCCAATGTGTACGGAAATTCTTTGCCTCCAAGACCAACAAGGAATAGAAAAGTTGATTCAAATGATTGATTTCCTAAGAACATATTATAATGAAATCAATCTTCTTGAGGAAATTTGGTTAGACAAGCATTGGACACCATGTTGCAGGGTACCAACCGTATCCAGGGGTATCTTGCTAGCAAGTCTCGCCTTCCTAAGTACGAACGAATGACTACAACTTTGAGAACCAAGCTTCCCCTTAGAAGTTATAGGAAAATCGTATCATAAAAACCCGACTATATCGGAGCTTTGGCACTCAAACATCAACATTTGAGGAGTTAGAGACCATTATCGGAAAAAACAGCCACTAAAAACTTGCATTCAGATTCTTACATTATTGAGAAATCTACAACATACCTCAAAATGTTACTGAAGAAAATGCTCTAACAAGCATTCAACCTTCTTGCGCTCCGTGCCAAAAAGCTCTTTTTCAGGTCAGAAAGTTTTCACCAAGCTAGAGCCACACTAGCTAATCGATTACTAGAACAAGCAAAAGTTCTAACTCGCGACACCGTCAGCTAAGCTTTCTAACTTAACCCGAATTCTTCGCTCGGTCATTCTATTCTCATTTTACTCTTTGATTTCTCACAAAGTTTGTAATATAATCGATTGTTGACAGCATAGTTGGCCTGCAACAGAAAAAAAAAAAATGGCAATCTGCCAAACCGCTACGTCATCCGCTACATCACAAGATTCGTTTACCTCAGCCCCTAAGAGATCTGGAAGGGGAAGCTGGGGAAACATTCCCGTAAGCATACATAAGGGCTAGCTAGACTCAAACAATGAGTCTACAATACAGTTTGATATTCAATCTTGTACAGACATAATCTTCAAGAAAACATCCCAACACCAACACACTGGCCAGTTTCAGTCTGTCATTTATACTCATGCCACCACTTTCTATATCAGTTCCTGTAAAGTCTTTGCAGTACTTCGGTTTTCTCCAGTTATTACATCCAGTGTTAGACAATGGAAATTTTCTCAGCTACATGTTTCTCTCCATAATCCTACAATAAATATCAAATATGAAGTGCAGTTGTAGTTTTTTCGTGTCTTCATTTTACATCCACCATCAACAGCATCAATTTCTGTAACCATTACAAGCTGCTAATATGGTTATTTCTTTGAATTGAATAGCTTCCTGTGATTTTCGTTTTTGACTTATTTTATATCACTCCACGCATGCGCGCACACACACGTATACATAACACTGAATCTACGGACACTGCGCACCCATTCACCCATCACAAACAGACCAATCGCCAAATAAAATTTTTACTCTAAAAGACCTCAAAATTCTACTTCCAGGGAAAACTCATCTTCCAAAATTTAAAAACGATCGCGCAATATTTACTCTGAAAATTGAAAATTGCAATGAAAGCAGATTCTTTATTTTATTCTAATTTTTTGTTTTTGCATTAAAATTGTTAATTATATAGAAACCTAATTGAATAAAAAAAAAAAAAAAATGAATATAAACTAAAATGCACTACGTAAAAAAAAAAAAATTATTCTCTGTGAATGAATACTATAATAATAATAATAATAATAATAATGACCTGGCTAGCAAAGTACTTGAGAGAGTTGCCAGACAGGTCCACTCCACAGTAGGTAACGGTCAAGGTTAAAACTGAAGACTCTATAAAGATGGATATAAAAGATGAGAAGGAAATTGTCGGTTAAAATGATTCACTGCGCTTATTAATTAATATAGTTACACCTAGAAGATAGGAAAATAAAAAATCTTAAATTAAAAAAAAAAAAATTGAATAAAACTGGTTTTACATGAAGTTACAAGTACAAGTGCCATGGGTAAGAGAGATAAGTTGTAAAAATCAAAGAGGACATTAAAATAAGGCAGAAGATGATGGATTACCAGTCTTGTATAATCGTTAATATCATTGGCAGAAGGAAAGGCGGAGACCTAATCCTTGTGTGAATATAATTATAATAAAGAAATAATCTATTAGAAGAACAAATTTATTAATCCAACGCTGACTGACTATATGATGAAACGTTTATGCAAAAATAAAAAATAAAAAATGATTGATAAATTATTAATTCAATTATAAAAAAAAAATGAGTAATTCAGTAAAATTATAAAAATCAATTTCCTCAAATAACTCGCCATTATTTGTTTTCCCTACGCGGCGATATCAGTAGATTATTTTCCGATGAAAACACAATTTCCACCTCAGAGGTTAGAGAAAATGAAAATTACTAATTAAAGGAATTAAATATAATTTCTGCGATAGTTTTATAGAAATTTCCAAAATAAAGCATTTAGTTAAATTAAATGAAAGAGAGCCGCCCTCCGTAATGAGCTATAAAATGACATTGTTAAATATTGATCTGAAGTTAATAGGGGACTTTAACAAATATCCATCTAACATTAAAGATACAGTATTTCAAGAAACTCTTGAAAATTTATGGCCAGGTGTTTATGTTATATTTACAGATGGCTCTAAACTGAATGAAAAAGTTGGATGTGCATTTTATGATCCAAAAAAAAATTTCTTTCATATGGCCAGCCTCCATGAATATGCTTCGGTTTACACTGCTGAATTGATTGCGATTCTTTTAGCACTTAAATATATTATAAACTTAAAGGAGAAACACTGTTTTGCTATAATAAGTGACAGCCAGAGTGCCCTTATAAAAATAACCAACGTGAAAACCCCTTTGGAAAATAATTTTATAATTAATGACATTTTAGAAGCGATAAGTTTGTTAATGGAAGATGGGATTATAGTAAATTTTGGTTGGGTAAAGGGACATTGTGGATTGAAAAATAATGACATTGTGGACTCTATTGCAAAGGATGCTAAAATTAATGGGGAAAGATTAGATTATATTTCTTTGCCAATAGAAGATTTAAAAAGATATTTAGGAAAGTTAGTAGCGCATAAATGGCAAGAAAAGTACAGTAGCTGTAATAAAGGCAGTTTTTATAAGTCCATGCATCCATTTCTCAAAAAAAGAACGTGGTTTAAGGGCTTAAGTGTTGATAAAAAAGTGGTTACGATGGTGAGTCGTTTAAGAGCCAATCATGCAGTTTGTAAATCCTACATGCATAGATTGGGGCTGTGTTCTTCCCCTCTATGTGAACAATGTCAACAGAATGAAGATTTTAGGCACATTGTCATGACCTGTATTAAGTATTCTCACGAAAGATATAATTTTTTTAATAAAATATTGAAATATTTAGAGTCCCCGTTCAATTATGAAAGTATAATATTCTCAGATAATTTAGTAGTTCTGCAAGAACTAAGTATTTTTTTGGCTGTGTACAAATATGATAATAATTAATTTCATATTAATTAAATTTATTGTCGATATCCAATAAACCTCGCTTTTGCAACTAGTTATAGTTTCCTAGTAGATTTAAATTGAATGGGTCGGAGGAATATCAAGTACTCCACCCTTAATATGTTACTTGGAAAGAGTGTGTGTGTGTGTGTGTGTGTGTGTGGGAGTGCGGTAGCGTGTTTGTACGAGTGTATTATATTATTTGCATGTATATATTTTATTTATTACGGATGTCTGTATTTATTTGGATGAAAGTATTTATTGGAGAGATTGTTTAGGAATAATGAACTATTTAGAATTAGAATCCTTAGTTTGAATGTTAGTTATGATTGAGTGTGGGGGGACCAATACCGGCCAGGGGTGGCAACTTTTGGTCGTGTGGGAAGTCTTCCTGCACTGTCTTAATATTGGGAGCCACTATCTCTTGGAGGGGTGGGTCTGAGCCGGGATTGGCTAACCCGGCACGTGTGAATGTGAGAGTGAATCTTGTGTAAATAGTGTACAAATTTAATTTAGGTTTAGGAATTAGGGGTGCGAGGAATATCGAGTACTCCACCCCGAGTACTTGTTATTTTAGTTGAGGAAAATTGTTTGAATGAATGTATTTATTGGGATGTGAGTATTTAATGGTATGAGAGTTGAAGATGATGTGAACGCAACTAAGCTTGTGAATGTATGAATGTAATGACTGATAGGAGGTTTATTAATGAATATCCTTATAAACAAGGTGTAAAGTGTGGAAAAGTAATAAAGGTACTGTAGCTGGATGTTTGGAGGTGGGTTATGTTGGATATCTGACAATACATTTTTCTCATTCATAGAATAATATTGTGGCTATGGCTTAACAGCTAATGCCAAAAAAAAAAAAAAAAAAAAAAAAAAAAAAAAAAAAAATTATAATCTAGGTGTTGTGGTTGGTTCCGCAGAGCTGGAAAGCATCAAGAGATATTTTCCGTGATAGCCTGCTGCTTTTTGCGTTCGCTTAACATCAGGACAGAGAGTTGCACAGAGCAAATTTAATTGATACATTGGTTTGTTGATACGTGGGAGGGTAACCACATGTTGTTTTTTTTTTGCTTTTTAAAAAGGCTGATCCTGTATCAACTAAATTTGCTTTGTGCAACTCTATGTTAACACACTGTTTTGACAAAAATATCCTGATAATGGGCGAACGTTTGAAACTGGTCGATGACCACAAAAAGATGCAGGCTATCGAGGAAAATATTTGATTTACAAAATATATATTTTAAAAAAAAAATTTTTTTTCTTTTTTTTACAGAATTATAACTAAGGAAAAAACTGAGCAGTATACATGTTGTTGATTGCTTGAAGAGGGAGTGGCTATAAATTCAAAAACAACTGAAAGCTACAGATTTATTGTGGCTTTCTGCTTACATGCTGCACAAAATTCAGTCGCGGTAAAGCGTGCATTATTAGTGAATGTGTGTAGCTGTCAGCTAAAGTGTGCCTGAGAATATGCTGAGCCTAAGTTGAAATCAAAGACCTCCGCTTGTATGCATACTGGAGGAGAGAGTGTTATTCCACTTTTTCTTGAGGATGGGATATCCTCAGTGGCACCCTGACGAAGAGACTAGCCCACTTTCCCCTATGGAAAGAAATATACTTAAAGATAATAATCATAATAATGAAAATAAAGACAAACGTATAACGCCCATGAAGAGCCAGAACTGCCAGACGCGATGTATCTAGAAGGGTTGTATTTAGCAAATCGCAGAATTCTTGTCGTTTAGTTCTGGATTACACTACAAAGTTTGCTGCTAACTATAGCTCCCTATTTTTTCTTATGATGCTGGGTTAACATAGGTAGAGGTCTCACGGTAGTCAACCAGGAATTTTCGCATTCAAAATCAAGTGCTTTAACAACCAGATTATGCGTAGAGAGAATAAATATATGAAAAACACTCGAGTCAATGATTTGCTATAAACCCACATTGCAATGAGCCTCTTTAGAGTCGTGCATGCTCCATTAGCTTTCAAGCTGTAACGACCCTGAAGAGACTACTAATTGCAATATGGGCGAAATGGCGGTTCATAGCAAGCCACTGACAAGGTCTCAACCCGGAAACTTAAGTGTTTTTCATGAAAATGGCCGCGGACACTTAAAAGAATAAATATATTATTAAATAATCATATATAAAATAGTCATCTTCATCTAGCGTGCAAAATTCATTCAATGACTAAATTTTTTCAGTCAGATATTTTCATCTGAGATTTTTTTTATTTTTATTTGGAAGCTATTAAGCACTAATTATTCTTGTTTTTATGATTTCAGGCAGGCCTTAACTGAAAGAACAATTAAGAGCCTTAAAATTAATTGTCTATTGATTGAATTTGAAAGCAGTGACTCTCTTTTGACTCCTCTTTTAAACTCTTTTATTTCTTGAAGTGAAGCAAACAGTTGGTTGATTTAAAGAAAAGATATCGGAACAACCTCCTGGTTCCATGAATTTATGGAAGAATAAGATGTCAATATGGTTCTTAATGCCTGATTGCAATAAAAGTATTTATTATTAAGAAACAAGAACTGAATTGGATATCACGGCAGACCAAACCAATAGTGGCTAAGTTATATAAGATAAATCATTTTAAACAAAGATAATATTTGAATATAATCGACACATTCACGTAAGGATTAGTGTCCACAGTACCTATACAATTTTAATCCTCTGTAAGGAAGCGAGAAATTCTCTTACACCTTCGAAAGACAATGCTACCCGACTGGAAGTTCCTAAAGTTCCTTTACCTTCTACAATGATTCATACTGATATTTTTAAGATTAAAATTAACTCCATTTCATTTTCTTCTTTCTTTAAAGAATCATTAACTAATCAATATGCAGGTTAGGTCCTGCGCCTTCGGGAAAACATCATTAATAATAATCATAACCATAATAATAGAGAAGGGATTAACATATTTTCCAACCATCCATATTTATATTTAACATAGATAGATAAGAGATTAGTTAGATAGAGATAGGCAATTAGGGATAGAGATTAGAGATATTTTCCTACCAACCACAACAAGAAGGGATTAGCTCAGTGGTCCCTGAAGTCCCTGGCACGAGTACAGCATGTTTGCCCTTAGATTTTCTGCTCCTAGAAGCCACTACAGCACACCGTCCGATTATGGTCAGTGTTGTCTATAACGATTGATCAGGTGCCAATGCGCCTTAAATGAAAAAAAATAAAATAACTAATCAATAATATCAACATGTGCATTTACAATTCTTTAAGCACAAAACAAGCAATCGTAATAATGAAAAGAATAAATTAAAGTTTAATCTCTTAAAATACACTAATTAATTAAATTAAATGGTGATTCAAAATAAACAAGGCAGCTTTCCTGTAACTATTAAAATATATCATTTGTCAAAAATGAAAGAAGAAAGTCCCTCCAACTTGACAGTGTCCAACATTTTGTTTACATGAGCTGAGTGAAATTGGTTTGTTTCAAATTATGGATAAAAAAAAAGAAAGAAAAGAGAAATGCATTTTAAATCATTCCTTACAATAATGTTACTCCTCAGTGAAACACACTTTAGATCACCCTTAAATCTATAAAACAGATATATTTTGCATATAACTTATGTATGCTAGCGAGCTCTACTACATAAATATAAAATAAAATAAAATAAATTAGAAAGTATAGAACACATTACATAAAATCTGTAAACGTTTTACAAATTTACAACTTGTTTTTACCTAAGTATCTGGTTCTTTTTAAACACAATTAGATAAATATAAAAAAAATTTAAAAAAACTAAGGGGAAAAAAAAAACAGTTCAATCCATTAACAGTTTTAATTTTTAATTTTAGATGCATATTATAAATTTTTTACAAACACTTCAATATTTCTATCAACTAAGATTTCCCAGTGGGCAATGTTTGTATTAGAATTCAGAATTACCAGAACGTGGAAATTGCAGGAATGCTTTCACATATAGGATTTGTTTTTTTCTTTCTACATTTTAAAAAAAGTAAAAAAAAAAAAACTTGTTTGGCAAGATAATAATTGTGACTCGTAAATGACTGTATGTAAGAATATTATGGTAAGTCATCTGCACATAAGGATTTTCAACTGGTCTGGAATGAAAGGAATGTTTTTAAGAGCAATATGGTCTTTAATTCTTGGATACATCTGCTGTATATATATTATCTAATCACTTTGTTGTTATTATCATTATTACTGTTATAAAAATCTGATGTGGTACCTGTCATGACTTTTTTTTACTGTACTTAATAAAGGAGACAATTTTTACTTTTTTAACTTGAAATTTTAGTCATCATTTGTAACACAAATGTAAATATTATAAGGTACAGTAGACATATAATATGCTAGATAATAATGAAGTAATTAAATTGTATCCAAGACAGTGCTAATAATATTGAACAAACCTGCTAAAATTGGAAATGTAATGTCACAGATTCCTCAGAATTTATTCAAAATTACCTTGTTTTCAAACATGTATTTCACAATATATTTTCTCTTGTATTTGCTATCGTGTCAAACGTAATCTAGTCTTTAAGCTACAAAAAAAAAAGCAATAAGAACCCCGTTTAGACAAAATAATAGAGATAGCTTTAAAGCATTGTTTATAAAGAGCATTCTCTTCTAACTTTGCCATCTTTGTTTATTATCACTAATTTATTGGCTATAAAAGATAATACTAATAATGTGTACAGAAATGATTTCCATCAAATATGGCATAAGAAGTAAAAACAACTTACACATTCCAGCTAAAAGACTGAAAAAATCCGATTTGTCTTCAACTATAATGTCTCGGAAAATATATAATAACTTGCCGTATGAAATTAAAGAAATTGAAGAAAAACAAAACAGTTCAGAAAAGTAGTGAGAAGATTTCTGATAGAGAAAACTTTCTACAGTATTACTGAATATTTAGAACACAAGTGGAAGGTTACAGAATTGTGTACAAGGTATTCCTGGTTATATTTACATCACATTAATTATTATAAAGAACAAAGTTTATTTAAAGTTAACTCAGTTTCTTTGTACATCATAGATAGAATTTGTTGACGTGATTATTGTATTTTTGTAATACGTTAAAGCTTAATAAAAAAAAAAATTAAAAAACTGTGTTTTCATCAAGAGAAAAAAAACAAGTTTTACATACCCTGCTTTGAGGTACCTTGAGTATGAAAAAATCTGGCATGATACACTCTTTCTCTTACTCCAGTTTTCAAAATTCAGATTGAAAAATTTTATAGTTAGTATATGCAATTTAATGAAATTCGTCTATGTTTTTATGGAGAAAATCGCAAAAATTGAAAAAAAACTTCAGTAAAAACGCACTTCCGGTTACTAATATTTTTTTTGAAACTCGGAATTTTGGCAATCTATTTATTTCTAATTAATTTTGTTTGGATAGTAGATTTGAATAATCAACTACGTTAGCACTTTAGAGAAAAACATAACTCCCGCCCCTCTCCCAAAAACACTTTACCAGAAGAAATATTACTGAATAAAAGTTGTAGCTTTTTATATCTATAGTTCATATTCCTAGTTTAAAGAAAATAGTTGGAGACGTTTTAGAGAAAACAGCAGAAAACTTGTAAATACTTCCTAGTAAAAACGCAATTCCTTCATCCGATTTTTTTTTTAAAAATCGGAATTTCAACAGCAATTTCAATTCTAATTAATATTATTTAAATGATAGAACTGTGTAATAAACTAAAATAGCACTTTAAAGGATGTGAGTATGTGAATTCCATAGCTCAAAAACAAAAAAATCGCAGAAAGTTCAAACATGATATTCCGTTTGGGTATCACCATGGGATCCGACAGGAAGCCAGCGGTCAAAAATTCCTCGATACAGAACCACTTTACTGATTTTTTTTTTTTCACTTTTTTGCAATTTTCTCAAAAATGGCTTCAACGATTTTCTTTAAACTTAACAGTATCAACTACACTTACAAAGATCTACAGTTTTTATTTGAAACATTTCTCCGGGAAAATGCATTTAAGGGCACTTTCCGGTGGTGATGGGGGGTAGTAGGTTTTCCTATAAAATCCTACTTCAGCTTACTATACAATTTTATCAGCTAAACAATATTAATTAGAATTAAATGTGTTGTTGAAATTCCGGAAGTGCATTTACATTACCACTTTACTAAATGATTTTTTTTTTCACTTTTTCGCAATTTTCTCAAAAGTGGCTCCGTCGATTTTCTTGAAACTACTTATAAAAACTAAACATACAATGATCTACAACTTTTATTTAAAACTTTCTATAGAAAAATACATTTAAGGGCACTTTTAGGGGAGAGGTGGGGTTATGTTTTTCTCTAAAGTGCTATCATAGTTTATTATACAGTTCTACCATTCAAACAAAATTAATTAGAAATAAATAGATGGCGAAAATTCCGAGTTTCAAAAAATTAGTAAACCGGAAGTGCGCTTTTACTGAACTTTCTTTTTTTCTTGTTTTCGACGAACTCCAACGAATTTCATCAAATTTGGTTCACAAACTATAAAATTTTGGTCAATTACAATTTTGAAAACTGGAGTAAGAGAAAGTTGTGTGTGAGTGTTTCACACCAGATTTTTACAACATCAAATACAGCTGTCGTAACGAAAACATTGTGTTATATTACAATAATTGCTTGAACTCTAAATTTGTTGAAAATGTCGAATTTTTTTTTTGTTATTTATTTTTTCGAAAGGGTTCTATCAGTTTTCTTTATGTTTGGAATGGTTACTTAGCAAGATATAAATCTAACACTTTAATTTAAAATATTTTGTTAATTAGAAATATAAGAAAAGGTCGTGTGATTTTTACTCTGTGATATAATACCGCTGTATTTTTAAGGCTTGTTATATTGTTTAATTTATAAATTCCTACATTGGAAAACTTTACCCACAGAAAATATCAATTAAAATCAAAGAAACCAGCCTTCTTTTAATGAACTAGATTGCATTTAACTTTTTAAATAATGCCTAAAGTTTTGGACCCACAGCAAATGCAAATCCAACCACAACACTGGCTAATCACGATGATAAGAATTTATACATCATCATGGCGGTATTTTTTCAAAAAGAAATAAATTAAGGGCCAAACAAAATAAATAAATGAAATAAAATATAAACAAGAAAGTATGGTAGTATGAGTGAGAAAGAAAACGTCTCCATGGTTACCTAGTCGCCCAGCTGATACAGAACCTGGGCGACCTCGGCGTTTTATGTATTTGTTGTTGCCTGGTCTATCCACTTCATAAATTCTACCGTCTAAACTCGAACTGTTTCTAAGCGTCCCAACTTTCAGGTGGATAACTGTCATCCATATTAATGAATCAACATATTAAATAAAACAACTTTTGATACAAAAATAATTTAAAATATGAAGTACACATTGGTGTAGATTTTTATATTTAATTCATTACATTTAATTTAATAATTATAAAGAGACAAGTTCAAATACAAATAAAATTTGAATGTGAAACACTCACACGGCTTACAAATTTACTTATAAACTTCGATATTTTCACTGAGTAATAACATTTGAAATGAAACAATTACAGTTATCTCAGAACAATTTAAAATAATTGTTGTAGTTGGGTCTGCAGAGTTGGAACGCAACCAGATATTTTCCATGATAGCCTGCTTCTTTTTGTGATCATCGACCGGTTTCGGGCGTCGTTCGCCCATCATCAGGATATTTTTTTTGTTACACAGATTTGCATAGAGCAAAATCAGTTTATACACTGTTTTTTTGGAAGTGAGTATTTTATACACTTTAGACATTGTTTTTGCAAACAAAAAGTTGGATTTTCGGTTGATGAATTTTGACTAGGAACTTACCTGTAAGATGCGACGGCGGTAACAAGCAGAATACCACCAAGTTTGAGCTTCTTGCGACTTTTTGTTTTTAAGATATTATATTCACCTCCACACCCATACGCATATAAACACGCCATTCGCCAAAAAAAAAATAATAAAACCTTTCTTTATACTCTTGGGACTTTAAAACAAGTACTTTCAGTGATAACTCAATTTTGAAAATTAAATAGCAGGAAAAGTAAGTAAAATTCTGATATGAAAAACTCAGACAATTTTCTCTTAACTGTAATTCTCACTGTTTATTTGATAAAGTTTCTTAAAAGCACGAATTTTCACTGTTCCCTTAACTCCCACCGGTTGGGGAGGAATGTAGACGCTAAAGGCGCATGTAGGTACGTGGACATACTGGTAATTACCAAAATACTGAAGTCCTGATTACAGACCCAACCGTTCATTTCGAATCCAATGATCCAAGTCAAGGGTAAAGTGGATGCTGAAAAGAAAAGTATTTATGAAAAATGCAATCCCCTCCTAAAAGAAAAATATCTTGAGGAATTCTGAGAGCG
Source organism: Triatoma infestans (assembly GCA_011037195.1). Lineage (NCBI taxonomy): Eukaryota > Metazoa > Arthropoda > Insecta > Hemiptera > Reduviidae > Triatoma > Triatoma infestans. The sequence goes on along the minus strand of JAAEAF010001262.1, from coordinate 139,984 downwards.
AAAATATGAAGTAAAAGGATCTCTGGATTGAAAGTAGACAAGCAGTGCTACTTACCACTGTGAACTTCTTTGACCTAGTCAGGATACATCGACTTCATCTGATAACAATTACCGCGGAAATTCTTTTTAATTCACTCGATATAATACATTCCCATATTATATTGGTGCAAATAATTTACATCTCTTTAAAACTATCTGACCAATAATATAACCGTTACTTTTTTTTATATATAAATTTTGATTATTTAGTATTTATTTAAAATTATATTTAACATTGTAAATTCTATTTTATATATGACGTTTTTCTTAAATGGAATAGAGTTATGTACTTTACGCTGTGTTTTAGCAACTTAAAAAAAATTAAACAACCACAATTTCATACAAATAATATACTAAATATGTGGTTAGGTCTGCTATGCTGGATAACACCTATGATTTTATTTGTCGTAGCGTGCTTCAATGTTCTGACCGATTTCGGATTTTCATCCATCATCAGAGTAAGGTTTATAATCAATTCGTGTAGAGACATGCATTGAAGCATGCTACGATGGATAAAATCTTAGATCAAATGTAATAAATTTTAATCTAAAATTATTGTAATATTATCCGGTATTTTATGCGTCGTAGCATGCATATTGGTTTTGTACCTGACCGGTTTCAGATTTTCATCCATCGTCAGAGAGTGTTCACTTCAACAAAATATCTGTAATAGACTCACACTTATTGGTTATACATATGTGGGAAGGTTATAAGGTTCTGTTACTATGTGTGTGTGTGTTTTTTTTTCATGACAAAGCGGAATTATTATAAATTATAATTTAACATTGGAAAATAGTGTATAATAAATAGCACATTTTGAAGACTAATTTATAACTAAATTTTAATAGTGTTGTTAAGTGTGCTCAGTATTTTATCAAGTCATTTTTTATTGGGGGGGGGGGGGGATTTCAGGAGTAAACTGTAGTAATAAGAATATATAAATTTTAAAGAAAGGCAATGCAAAGTTTGTGGACAGTCAAAAGCTTGTACAAGTAATAAATAAATGTGAAGTACAAGCTGGGTTAATACAAGAGAATATGTAAGTAAATTGATATGTAAGAAGGTTGGCAGCAAACAGCAAATTGGAGATGTTATCCAGCATTGAGGACCCACCCACATTTTCAATATGTAATATTAGTTTAGAGTAAACTATCATTACCTTAAAATCTGCCTTAAATAAGAGGTATATTAAAAACATGAACTCGATGTCTTTTGCGATAAAGAGTATAAATGAAGTGCAAATAACAAATATCCTAAATTATTATTCTCACTAGTGAATAAGAAAATTACAAACAAATGTCTTTACATAATTTTCCAATCTCTTTTAGGTTTTTACTAAACGAATGAGTCGCAATTCTGGCGACGATTCGGTTTTTAAACCTCAAGATTCTCAATGTAAATGCTTTAGATCACTGGCAAAATATGGTTGCATTACAAAATACAGTATTATCACAAAGTTTGAGAAATAAAATATTTCTAAACTGAAATCCTCTAAAACTTTTTGTTCATTTATTCAGTAACAATAAAATCTCTTGAGAAAAAAAAATCAAAACAAATTAAACCAAATAGTACAGTATGAAAGAAGACAAGCGAAAACAAAAAATAAGAAAGTAATAAATAAAATGTATTCCAAGAAATGTTTGAACATAATTAACTGAGAATAAATATTTATGAACAATGCTTAACATGGAGAAATTATCATGAAATTATTTTTGTATTATGTTAAAAATGTAAAAAGTTTATAATAATAAAAAATAAAAAAAAAAGGAACAGTTTAAAAAATATGTTGAATTGTAAATGTGTTTACGAAAAATTAAAGCAAACATGTTCGACCTTGAATAGAAAAGTTCTTTTCCCTGCCTGTAGATATCAGCACATGATTGAAGCATCTTAGATAATTACTAGTACCTTTTTTCTTTTTTTTTTTTGATATTTTAAAAAGCATTTATTGTGTCATTATTTTTATATCCACTCTTTAACTATTGTTCTTTTTTAAACAAAGTAATCTTAGAAATGATTATTAGCTCATGCTAAAGAGAAATGTTGAGTACATATATGTATGTATATTTTTGCCAAAAATAATAGGAAATCAGAGGACATTTGGGAAGGATTCAGTTTATTACAACTTTACTGACGGTTAATTATTAACCAAAAAAGTATCCAGGGTTAAATGATTGTTAAAATAAAACTATACATTCCAAGTCCAATAGTGTAAAAATTTGTTATAGGTTGAACCACAATGAAATGCTTTAGAATTTAAGCCTCTAATTACTTTGCCGCCTTTTAGGGTTTATAATACTGCAATATCATTGAAGATTTCATATTACTCTCCCTTCAATAAAAACTACGAATATCTTATAGTAAATACAATTAAAATTCTCCTCTAATTAATTGTATGCAAGCTTATTACCGTAGCTTGTAAATTTATTTAATAATATAAATTCTAAACCTTAATAATAATAATTATTATTATTATATTACGTAAGATATTAGCTATTCTGTGTTAATTTTGCTGTGTGATAATTATGATGCAAAACAAAAAAATTTATAGAAGCGGAACTTAATTATTTTGCGCAATAAAGGGACAAGGAAGCGCAGGTGATAAAAAGGTTTTAACAAGTGGCAGCAGGTGGTATTTGTATGGTCAAGACTTGGCTAGCAAAATACAAATTATTAGCAGATGTTATAGAAAAATCTTTAATTATGCTCTTCCTTTATGTTATGTTTAAAGCGTTCTATCTTTAAACTTAAAAAAATATATATTTAATAATCCTTTATAATGGTGTGTTAAAACACAATAACTGCAGATGAAACTATATTTAAAAACAAAACAAAACATGAAAGAAAAATTTAGTTGATGTCATTGGTATTTAAATAAATGTTTGCCTTAAAAAATTACTAAAAACCCATGCATTTCTTTTTGCCACTTCATAAAAGAAAGACAAAATACGAATTGAGGCAAATATGAAATTGTATGATTAAAAATAATATTCTTTTCTTCCATAATTGTTTTTAGCTTTAGCTTTAGTTTTCATGATTTTTTTTTTAGTTTTATTTACGAAGTTGTTAATTGTCTTTAATTTTTATTAGTGAAAGTTACTTCCCAGAATTTGTTTATATCTGATTTCCCTCAGTTTTTTTAACAGTGTCAGAATCAAACCAAAGTATATTTAACAGAATATGATATATTGGTGAATAGATGAGGTTCAACTAGGCTGAACAATAACTGAAATTTTGTCTATTTTGGCCACATCTTTTCTTTATATTTATCAGTCTAGCTGCTAGTTTTCATACACATTAGTTTAATGGTGATAGCGAACATTTTCTTCCGCTTGCCATACTAAAAATGCATCTGACTTTGGGGGAACCCAAAACTAGTAAAAAAAAAGAGAAGTAGACTAGTTCAGCCATAAATTCTGTTGTTTAGTTCTAAAAGGGCCAATGTCAATTTTTCACGCAAATGAGTTACTGGACAAGGCTTTTTTCACTGAGTTCTATTTTATGCTACAACGGCCAATGTGGAAGTCTAACAATGTGAAAGATATACGAGGTGTGTAAATTAAGTAATGAGACTGATTTTTTATCTTTTTTTTTATTCAAATAAAATTACAATTCAACATTGTCCCCTTCAAAGTAACTACCTTGGGAAGCCACACAACGCTGAAGACGATTCTTCCATTCGTCATAGCAGTGCTGGAACTCGGATACTGAATAGACTTCAGTTGGTCGGTTACGGCTGTTTGAAAATTTTCCAATGTTCCAAAATGACGTCCCTTGAAGTGATTTTCCCATTTGGGGAACAAAAAAAAAGTCACATGGACTCAAGTCGGGTGAATAAGGAGGCTGAGGAGCCACAGGAATGTTATTACTGGCCAAATACTCATTAATAGAAATCGCGGTGTGACACGGAGCATTGTCGTGATGCAACACCCACTTGTTTTTGATGTTTGGTCTCACACACGCATGACTCTTTTTCGAAGTCTCTCAAGAACTTCTCGGTAAAAATGTTGGTTTACCATTTGGCATTGAGGCACAAATTGTTTGTGAACGATTCCTTGGCTATCAAAAAAGCAAATCAGCATGCATTTGATTTTTGACTTGCTCATTCTTGCTTTTTTTGGCCTTGGAGAGGTTGAAGTGTGCCACTGCATGCTCTGACGCTTAGTTTCTGGGTCATACTCAAACACCCAAGACTCGTCTCCTGTAATAACACGTTCCAAAAAATTGGGATCGTTTTCAATTGCTCCCAAAAAGTCAAGGCTCCTTTCCTTTCTGATGTCTTCTTGCTGTTGTGTAAGATTTTTCGTAACCATTTTTGCACAAATTTTTCTCATCCCCAATTCATTAGACAAAATTTGATGAACAGTTGTGTGAGCCAAATTCAACTCTTCGCTGATCATTCGGACTGTCAAACGACGATCTGAACGCACGAGATCGCGGATTCTGCCAACATTTTCGTCGGTTCTTGAAGATGAAGGCCGCTGCGAGGCTCGTCTTCAATTGATTCCCTTCCTTCCGCAAACGACTTAAACCACCTAAAAACCTGTGCTCTCGACAAAACATTGTCTCCATAGGCCTGGCACAGTTTTTCAAACGTTTCCGTTGCACTGTGCCCAAGTCTGAAGCAAAACCTGATAGCACAACGTTGCTCGTAATTGAAGTCACTCATTTTTAAAACGCACTGAAAAAAACCTTGCTCACAAAAAAAGTCACTGCAGACAGTGCAACAACTCTAGCATTTTCAAATTTGCACTGGACGTGTATCAGATGTTTACTTGCCCTACCACGCATGCGCCGCGTCTCCAGTGTTGCCAGATCGAACACTAGAAAATCAGTCTCATTACTTAATTTACACACCTCGTATATCGAAAGGGCCAAACTCATACAAGAATTTATCTTCAAAGATAATGAAAAAATGGCCAATGTCAGAAAAAAATACAAGGTAGCACCTAGAGGTATCATAATTAGAGTACATTAATCATCACTGACCCAGTTGACATAGAAAAAAAAGATTATCCTGGAATTCTTAGTTTTTTCAGTACATCTCACAAAAGAAAATGTTATATTTTAAATGCTCATTTACAAAAAAACAGTGGTTGTTGACATTGGCCATTTTAGAACCAAGCCACGGAATTGATCCTACATATTTCGAATATCTCACAAGAAACCACCCGGTCAACTCCCACATAGAGTGAACGTAAGCAGTGAGCAAGCTGAAGCTTTCATTTAGAGGTGTTTCTGACCAGCACTTTACTGACGAGAAAAATACCACTAACAAAGCGTTATGCAGGCAACGTCTGTAAATTTTTTTTTGCTATTTAATGACATGTCAAAGTACAATATGTTCCCAGAATCATGATAAACTAGAACTTTGATAATTTTCGGTTTAAAATTATGTTGCTAGAAATGCCGTATTTAATGTAGAAGAAATAAAAAAAAAAATCAAGCTACCTCCATGAAACTGCCAATTAAGCCATTTTAGGATGAATGCCTTTCTTCTTACTGCTGTGAGAATGTTCTTCGAATGTTTTACATAATACCTAATTAGTCCCTTTCAAATAGATAAGCCATGAGTTATACACTATATATATATATTTCTGAAATGAGTTTTTCTATAAACACTTTTACAGCTCTGAAAGAGAACAAGTATATTAAATTGTTGCAATTTCTATGGACATAGAACCTCATAAGAGTCTTAGAACTAATTGAAACTTTGAGACACTGTGAGAGACTGAAATTTATTTTTATTGCCGGCAGTGTTATTTATTTTGTAATTACATCCACAACTAAATCTAATTTAATTGCCATGTCTTTTTAATGAAAAGAAATTAGATCTTCGTTCACTATATTTTTACTTTCAAAGTTACTAAACCATAGAAATTGCTGAGATACATAATTGTATAATAGCTTGAATTAATAGAGAATTTGTTTAAGAAATTGGTTTAAAAAGAATATGCTTACATTTTATATAGTCATTGTGAAAAATTCTTGAATCGAGTTTGAAGTTGAATTTTGAATCCTAGGGAATATTTTAAACAAATTAAAAATAAATAAACTCAGAAATTTGTATTTAAGAAATCTTGTTTGGGGAACGTAGATGTTCAAAATCAAGAGTTTATTTTTTTTAATATGGATCTGTTATACTTCATTATTGTGTAAATGAAAAATACAAGGAATATTGCTTATTCATCTTAACCTGAAAATTGATCTTAATATTGCTTTTAATGAGACTTATTTTTCATTAATGTTGGAACTAGGTTCAACAAACATTTGTAATAGTTTCTTTTTTCAAGCAAACATTTTTTTTTGAATTTAAATAATTTTTTCTTCATTCAACCTTAATGGAAAATAATATGCTCTAAAATTATTAAAATATTCTGATTTGTCTATTATTTTAATAATTTTTAATGATAACCTATAATAGCCATTTGAACTAGATTATTTAATGCCTAAAAAATAATAAATAAAATGCAGTATTATGAGCAATCTTTAGTAATAATTGAGATTTATTTTTAAAATAATAATATACTTTTCTTTCTTATTAGTTAAAAATGCGTAGGCGAACATATTTAACATATGAGTAGGAATATAATGTAGAAAGGTTATTTATTTATTTATTTATTTATTATTTATTTTTACAATACATTGTTTACAATACGTGATAAAAACGCAAATAGGATCTCCAAACTTTAAATAAAAAAATGAGAGGCATATTATGATCAGATGATTCATAGATAGAGTCCTTGTTGCTAATTATTGCAGTCGTAAATAAATAAAGCCATCACATAGACATATGAAACACTTTTATTGGGATCATTTTAATTATTAAACAAACAAGTTGTTGAAATTAAAATTTATATTTGGTTATAAATGTTTATTATTATTATTTTAAATTACTCATTCGCAAATATAATAAAAAATAATAATAATAATAATTAAAAAAATAATAATTTATTATTTTCTTTCTTTTATGACTTATTTATTCTTAAATTTAAATGTTGGTGATTTTAATTTTTTTTTTTTGTTTATGTAAAATGACTTCACTTTAAAAAAAAAAAAAGACAAAAAAACTTAGGTTTAAAAGGCTAAATTACGGGATAGAGCTTAAGATTTTATAGTCTCCTATTAAGTTTATAAAGTGGTCACCAAAGTTTGCTATCTTTAGAGGTTCCAGATTTTGCAGTAATTGAAGCCTGCGAGGCATGATTTTAAAAGTATTGGTCATGATGCTAAATATTTCGTTGAAGTAATATAAGAGAAAAAAAAAAAATGTAATGTAAAACATACTTGATTTTCTCTAGCTACAGTTATTACAACTTCAAGTGGCAAATTGTCTTCAAACATGGAACCTTTACCAAACATTTAGGTGGCTATAGTATGGCATATAAATATCGATGATATGTTTTATGATGGTTTGAACTTGAAAGTTTGAACTTGGATGTAACTATAATGTTTCCAGCCAGTCTGTAATGTAATGGCAATTTAAAGTTAAGCCTAAATCATTTTAAGCCAAAATAAAATAAATAAATAAATAAAAACTATAAATGCATAAAAATTAACGAGAAACTGCATAACTAAATTTGATATTATATTTCTGTATTAGTATAAACTATTTTTGTTATGATTAATAAAATATTATTAAAAAGAGTGAGTCATTAATTTAAAATAATAAACAATACATATGCAAAAAGTAAATTTTATTCATATTGACAAGTAGTATGAGTCAAGAAATATTTCTGATGATGAAGATAAAAAAATGAACACAGGCGCCATGAGGAAGAGAATCTGCCAAGGCCATTGATACAACCAGCTTGCTGTAAAGTACATCCCTTTTATAACCAGTCAGTGAAGCAAACTTGTTTGTACAGACAGATTATCTATTACTTCACTTCAGAGTGGCCTAATTTGTTATACAGCTCTAATCTTTCTACTGAATAATTTTTGGTATACTACTTTTACTTGCTTTTATTTGCTATAAGAACATATCAAATTTTGTTGATTGAAATCATTTTTACTTTCTCTCACTCCTCTTAATAAAGAGGAAGTATCGTAATCGTTTCAAATTTTCGATACCAAGTTTTTCACCGGAAATACCGGCATAGATTAAAAATGAATAATCGCAGAAAGTTGAAACTTGAAATATCGATTAGGTATCACCATGAAATCCAACAGGAAGTCAAAATTCCTCAACCGGAAGTACCACTTTACCGAATGGTGTTTTTTTTTTACTTCTTTGCGATTTTTTCGAAAATGGCTCCAACGTTTTTGTTTAAACTTCGCATATCAACTATACATACTAAGGTCTATAACTTTTATTTGCAATATTTCTCTGGGAATAAGAATCAATTTACGGTTGCGTGAGTAAAGTATTTTTACACTCTTGTTCAGTTTCCACGCTCACTGAAACATAACTTTCACAAACGCCCAAAAAAACTATTTTGATTAATTATTTCATGTAAATTTAATTATACAGTATATTAGGTAACACATTTCTGACTAACTCCTTAATCAAGATAAACAATTTAAATGCCACAAGTAGCCTACATAAACAGTATTTCAATCAAAAATATTAGATCATTGTATTCAAGAAGGACAAACAAGTGGGGAAAAAAATTATCAAGTCTCCTTGTTTCTTCCCACTTTACACCAACTTGTGTTTGTTACTAGATTTGTCTGTACTTAGTATTTTACAATTGGAAGTAATTAAAATGAATTAAGTTTTATCATATTCTCATTTAGAAGAAATATATAAGTTTCTTCTTCATTTAAACTGTTATCTCCAGGAAATATTTTATAGCTCAGATCTGAATCATTGATAGATAACTAAATCTTCAATGCCATAGAATTTCCTTAAATAAAATTAATGTTTCATTTGATACTTACAGTACCTAGGTAGGTATCTAAGAACGCCCAAAATATCGATTGTTATATTCCAAGCAAGTTTTAAAAATAATTCATACCAGCGACTTCTACTAAATTCAAAAAATATAATTCTCTACATTTGCAATTTCGATTACCCGATGGAGGCTAGAATCCAAGCAGTGCAATGTTTACTTTCTCTTATGCGAGTTAAATGAATTTCAAATTGCTGTCCTGTCTTTAAATAGTGTTGACATTTTCATAGTTTTTACTTTCTCTTACGCGAGTTAAATGAATTTCAAATTGCTGTCCTGTCTTTAAACAGTGTTGACATTTTCATAGTTTTTACTTTCTCTTACGCGAGTTAAATGAATTTCAAATTGCTGTCCTGTCTTTAAACAGTGTTGACATTTTCATAGTTTTTACTTTCTCTTACAGGAAGAGGAAGTATTGTAATCTTGTCAAATTTTCGATATCGAATTTTCACTGGAAATATCCATTTTGAGGTCCTCTGAGTGAAATAAAATGGTTCTTATCAAATGGTTTGTGTGTGTGTGTGTGTGTGTGTGTGTGTGTGTGGTATGTGAACAGCATAGCTCAAAAACGAAAAAATCGTAGAAAGTTCAAACTTGAGATTCCGTTTAGGTATCACCATGGAATCTGACAGTAGGTAATCTATCAAAATTCCTCAACCGGAAGTACCGCATTACTGAACTGTTTTTTTCACTTTTTCACGATTTTCTCAAAAATAGTTCCGATGATTTTCTTGTAACTTCTTATATAAACTAAACATAGAAAGATCTACGACTTTTATTTAAAACATTTCTCTGGGAAAATTCATAAGGGCACTTTTAGGGGAGGGGTGGGGTTTGTTTTTCTCTAAAGTACTATCATAGTTGATTATACAATTCTATCATCCAAACAAAATTCATTAGAAATAAATAGATGGCCAAAATTTCGAGTTTCAAAAGAAATTAGTAAACCGGAAATGCCCTTTTACTGAACACAGTGTTTTTTCAGTTTTCGACGAATTTCATTAAATTTGGTACACAAACTATAAAATTTGTCAATTATAATTTTGAGGAACTGGAGTAAGAGAAAGTTGGGTGAGTGTTTCACATCAGATTTGTTTTTAATCTATATTCATGGTTATAGGCGCTAGCACTTATTGGCAATTTACTTAACAATTGGTATTATGTTCTGGTAATAACACTGATCTGACATGAAGGTTTCGGATGTATATTCCATCAACCGGTAGTACAATTTTGCTGAATTTTTTTTTTACAGTTTTTCACGATTTTCTCTCGGAACATGTTTCAAAGATTTTTTTTAAACTTCGTATACTTATAAAAATACCTATTACTTTTATTTATAATTTCATTTTCCTGGGAAATTGATTTTTGGGGTGTTCTAGGGGAACATTGGCGTTACGCATTCCTTTAAAATACCACTTCAATTCAATGTCTTCTTATACTAACATTAATATACAATAAAAGCATTTTAGAATTGCAAGTTTGAAAAAAAAAAGTCTGGTGTGAAACACTCACATAACTTTCTCTTATTCTAGTTCTCAAAATTATAATTGACAAATTTTATAGTTTGTGTACCAAATTTAATAAAATTCGTTGAAAACTGAAAAAAAAACTGTTCTGTAAGAAGACACTTCCGGTTTACTAATTTTCTTGAAACTCGAAATTTTGGCCATCTATGTATTTCTAACTAATTTTGTTTGGATAGTAGAATTGTATAATCAACTATGATACCACTTTAGAGAAAAACATAACCCCACCCCTCCCCTAAAAGTGCTCTTAAATGAATTTTCCCAGAGAAATATCTTAAATAAAAGATGTAGATCCTTGCATTTTTAATTTATATTCGAAGTTTAAAAAAAAAATGGTCGGAGACCTTTTTGAGAAAATCGCGAAAAAGTGAAAAAAATCATTTAGTAAAGTGGTAAACTAAACGCACTTCCGGTTATCCGATTTTTATGGAACTCGAAATTTCAACAACATTATTAACATTATTTAGATGATAGAAAATGTTTAATAAACTGAAATAGCACTTTAGATGGAAACCTAACCCCACCCCTCCCCCAGAAGTCCCTTAAATGAATTTTCCCAGAGAAATGTTTCAAATAAAAGTTATAGCTCTTTGTATGTGTAGTTGATATACCAAGTATAAAGAAAATTGTGGGAGCCATTTTTGAGAAAATCGCAAAAAATTAAAAAAAACAACAAGTAAAGTGCTGCTACTCCCGGTTGAGGAATTTTGACAGATGACCCACACTGTCAGATGGCATGGTGATACCTGAATGAAATATCAAGTTTCAACTTTCTACGGTTTTTCGTTTTTGAGCTATGCTGTTCACATACATACAGACACACACACACACATACACACAAAACCATTTGCTAAAAACCACTTTTTTGGGCTCAGGGGACCTCAAAACGGATATTTCCGGTGAAAACTCGATATCGAAAATTTAACACGATTACAATACTTCCTCTTACTAGGAGTAAGAGAAAGTAAAAAGTGGTTTTTAGAAAATGGTCAGTGTGCGCGTGTTACATGGCTCACCAGAAGTGCGTTTCTACTGAACAGTATTTTTCAATTTTTGGGAGTATTTCCCTAAAACGGATTCTTCAAAATGTTTCTTTAATCTTAAAATATGGAAGTGCACATACAAAGAGCTACAACTTTAATTTGAAACTGAGTTATGTCACCGCAGTCCGATTAAATCGGACAATAACCTTAAGCGGAAATAGCCAAAGTCTTCCACAGACATCCTATTCCGACTAAAGGTCCTGAACCTAATTTTCTCACAACCCAAGCAATCAGTCATAAGATGGATGGGTGTTTCCTCCTCTGTCACACAGACCAAAAAAAAATGGATCCTCAAGCTTACTGCAAAACCAATCTCTGATCGCTGCACGAATCGCTCCGCCAGTTACCCCCAGGACAGGCTCTGAACTAATGAACGGAGTGTTTGCTCCGTTCCTGGCCAGTTGATCAGCCAGTCTCATTACCCTCAATCCCTGCGTGTCTAGGCACCCATATCAACTGTAACCTGGAGAGTATCACAGTGCCTCTCGACATTGCTTCACTAGGGATGAGATAGTTCTGTAAGCCTCTAGGGCTTTCAGTGCGGCCTGACTGTACAATCTTGCCCCTTGGGGCTAAACAATATTTATTAGAATTAAAATAATTATAAAAAAATCTGGGCCCCGGAAGTTTGTTTTTTACTGAAATTATATCAGTTTTCTACGATTTTATCTATAAAAACATCGACGGATTTCATATTTAAAAAACTTTTTGAGAAGGAGGAGTGTACGGTTTTCTCAAAGAAGTCTTTTATTAAGGTTAGATTTTCTTAACTGATATAAAATTGAAAACAAGCAAACATTTAGAAAAAATCTGGTGTGTGAAACACTCACACAACTTTCTCTTACTCCTATTTTCAAAATTATAATTGACAAAATTTTATAGTTTGTGTAGCAAATAAAATGAAATTCGTCGAAAACTGACAAAATTGTTCAATAAATGCGCACTTCCGGTTTACTAATTTTCTTAGAACTTGGAATTTTGGCCATCTATTTATTTCTAATTAATTTTGTTTGGATGATAGAATTCTATAATCAACTATGATACCAATTTTGGAGGAAACTGTAACCCCACCCCTCCCCTAAAAAGTGCCATTAAATGAATTTTTCCCAGAGAAATGTTTTAAATAAAAGTTATAGATCTTTGTATGTTTAGTTTATATATGAAGTTTCAAGAAAATCGTCGGAGCTATTTATGAGAAAATCGCGAAAAAGTGAAAAAAATCAGACACAACGGATATTTCCGGTGAAAACTCGATATCGAAAATTTGACACGATTACAATACTTCCTCTTACTCCTAGTAAGAGAAAGTAAAAATTATAAATTTATAGAGAATTTGTTTCTTAAATCTTGTAAACGCAGTTAAGAGAAAGTCGAGTGAGTGTTTCACACCAACGATTTTTGTTTTGTTTTGGACATGATTTTCTAAACGTAGAAATAAGTTTTGATCAATCAGATCCTTATTACTTAAGTAAACAATGTCTGAAAATACTTTGTACACTGCTTATCTTGATTTAATATTATCAACGATTGTATTACCAAACTAGAAAGGTACATTATAATTAAAATAGCATACGCATTGGACGTAACAGACATAGAAACATAGTTGAAGGCCTCAGGCTTCAACATTATATATATATATATATATATAATTTTAAAACTTTCCGTAGTAAACATCACGTATACACTATAGTTTTGTTGTTAGTTTGAGGTAGAAGGTAAGTCGTGTTGTTTCTTACAACGTAAGCCCTGTTCTTAGCTCCGCCCCCTTTAATTTATTATACCTGCAGTACCCGGACACTTCCTAGCTTGCCGGCAAATCAAGCTAGCTTATTACTTCAGCCGGTTTTCCTTTTACGTCTTCAATTTCTAATCTTACCTGCTGCTGTTCCTTGTGTAATAAAATGCTCGCTTATTAAATAATGTTTATGATACATACATGGTTTATTACAATAGTAACTGAATAAATGTTCTTATTACTATTGTATCCAATAAAAGTAGTGAGTTAAAAAAAAAAACGATTCACTATAAAACTAGAAATTTATTAATTTAATTGAATTTATATTTTATTATAGGCAGATCATTTATAAGTGAACAAAAATTTAGTTTACAATTTATCCCTGCACACTGTTATACTGGGCAATAATTTTTGAATAAATATAGTTCCTTGAAATAAACTTAATTATTAGTTACAGTTAATATCTGCCCGCAAGGAGTATCTTTTGCATGCACTTACTTGGGGAGTAGCGACCCTATGGGTTACCACAGCTCAGTATTCCATGCACTTCGTCAGAACAGTACACAATACACTTAAACTATATACACTCTACACGTTACAGACCAGGACAAACACAGTTTACAATCTAGGGTCTCCGTCCCTAGTTAATTGGCGTAAGCCAAGGGAGAAGGAAGAGATTAGCTCAGTGGTAGCGCGCTGGACTAGCAACGCAGAGGACCTGGGTTCGAATCCAGTATGTTGCCCTTAGATTTTTCTCTTCCTAGGAGCCTCTACAACTCACTATACGGTGATGAGCAGTGTACTGTAGTTAGAGAACATTGCTTGGAAACCGGCAGTGCACTGAGAAGGTTCCGGGGGGCACAACAGGTCTTTCAGTTCGCAGAGCGATTATTCCCTGAAACAATCTACAATCTACAGTTTATATTTCATCTTCTCTGTTTTAATTCCTGTGCATGTCAATTTATTAACTTTTCTTATTAAGAAAAGTAAGTATACATATTGTATTGTATTCGTCACATTTCGAAATTTAAATTTTCATAAAAAAAAAACTCACTATGTTTCATGAAATTTAATTTGTAGAAAACTAAAGAACATAATAAATCAAAAGTGATAAATTGCAGAAAATTCGTACTTTTTTATTTCTTTGGATATCATCATGAATCCTTGCCGAAGTTTCGGTCGAAGTCCATCTTCTGGAAATGTAATTTATTCATTTATTTTTATAAGAAGAAGAAAAATACTTTTATGTCATGCAGCTTATTTCTGTCTTACAAAATTAATAGGTACGTATTTAATTAATTTAATTGTCTGTGGGGAGGGACCAAGCCCCTATGCTATCCAAAGCCCTTCAGGGCCCATATAGCTACCCCAAGTTCGGAGCCTTTTCAGTGCACTGCCGGCCTCCGGACAGTGTTCTCTCGTTACAGACAACACTGTCCATCACCGGACAGTGAGCTGTAAGAGGCTCCTAGGAAGAAAAAATCTAAGGGCAGCAGCTGGACTCGAACCCGGGAACGCCGCATTGCTAGTCCAGCGTGCTACCACTGAGCTAATCCCTTCCCTAATAGGTACGTATTAATAGGTACATTAAATATGTACATTGTAAATGAATGTTAATTAATGATTATTATTATTGTCTTGAAGAACGTCCATGAGTAGTTTCGATTTTCAGAGATATTTTCCTAGCCTGCTTCTTTTTATGGTCATCGACCGGTTATCAGGATGTTTTTTTTGTCAAAACAAAAGTTATAACATAGACTTACACAAAGCAAATTTAGTTGATACACTAGTGTACCACAAAAAAAAAAAACAGGGTATCTTGCAAAATATCTCTGATGCTTACCAGCTCTGTGGAACCAACCACAATAGTTTCGGTTTTAGTAGTCGGTCTATTTTCTGTCCGAGATGTCTCTCTGTTCCAGCTTCTGTGGTTTGAGTTTATTTAGAAAACTGAATGCAGTCCTGTCTATAAATTCTCTGATTTTTTGGGGATTTCCAGCTCCTTGTGGATTTGTTCGTTCCATATGAACCACGGTGTTCTCAAGGTGTGATGCGCAGTACTTTATTTTGCAACACTTGTAACTTGTTCATTGTAGTCTTATTAGTCCCCATCTACGAGGTGTGTAAATTAAGTAATGAGACTGATTTTCTAGTGTTCGATCTGGCAACACTGGAGACGCGGCGCATGCGTGGTAGGGCAAGTAAACATCTGATACACGTCCACTGCAAATTTGAAAATGCTAGAGTTGTTGCACTGTCCGTAGTGACTTTTTTTTGTGAGCAAGGTTTTTTTCAGTGCGTTTTAAAAATGAGTGACATCAATTACGAACAACATTGTGCTATCAGGTTTTGCTTCAGACTTGGGCACAGTGCAACGGAAACGTTTGAAAAACTGCCAGGCCTATGGAGACAATGTTTTGTCGAGAGCACAGGTTTTTAGGTGGTTTAAGTCGTTTGCAGAAGGAAGGGAATCAATTGAAGACGAGCCTCGCAGCGGAAGGCCTTCATCTTCAAGAACCGACGAAAATGTTGGCAGAATCCGCGATCTCGTGCGTTCAGATCGTCGTTTGACAGTCCGAATGATCGGCGAAGAGTTGAATTTGACTCACACAACCGTTCGTCAAATTTTGACTAATGAATTGGGGATGAGAAAAATTTGTGCAAAAATTGTTCCGAAAAATCTTTCACAAGAGCAAAGAGACATCAGAAAGGAAAGGAGCCTTGACTTTTTGGGAGCAATTGAAAACGATCCCAATTTTTTGGAACGTGCTATTACAGGAGACGAGTCTTGGGTGTTTGAGTATGACCCAGAAACTAAGCGTGGGAGCATGCAGTGGCACACTTCAACCTCTCCAAGGCCAAAAAAAGCAAGAATGAGCAAGTCAAAAATCAAATGCATGCTGATTTGCTTTTTTGATAGCCAAGGAATCGTTCACAAAGAATTTGTGCCTCAATGCCAAATGGTAAACCAACATTTTTACCGAGAAGTTCTTGAGAGACTTCGAAAAAGAGTCATGCGTGTGAGACCAAACATCAAAAACAAGTGGGTGTTGCATCACGACAATGCTCCGTGTCACACCGCGATTTCTATTAATGAGTATTTGGCCAGTAATAACATTCCTGTGGCTCCTCAGCCTCCTTATTCACCCGACTTGAGTCCATGTGACTTTTTTTTTTTCCCCAAATTGAAAAATCACCTCAAGGGACGTCATTTTGGAACATTGGAGAATATTCAAACAGCCGTAACCGACCAACTGAAGTCTATCCAGTATCCGAGTTCCAGCACTGCTATGACGAATGGAAGAATCGTCTTCAGCGTTGTGTGGCTTCCCAAGGTAGTTACTTTGAAGGGGACAATGTTGAATTGTAATTTTATTTGAATAAAAAAAAAGATAAAAAATCAGTCTCATTACTTAATTTACACACCTCGTATATGGGGCAGGCGTACGTCAGTAAAGGTCTAGGTTATTATTATGGCATTAATAAACAAAATACCACACGGAGTTTGGATTGTAGATTTCAGAGCAGCAATATCTCTCTGGTGATTGTGGACATATCGAAAGAGGGTTTATGGAATTCATCTTGACTTTTTAAGGACTTTGAATAAAAAAAGAAGCCGTAAAAGTTTAGTATTAGAATAATTCAATTGACCATTTAAACCTTTACTGATAATTTATTTGTTTTTTTTTTTTTTTGTTTTTTTTTTTTTTTTGAGAACAGCATTACAACTTACACCGCATAAGCAGTAGGAAGAGAACAACATTGAAAGTTCTCGAAGAGATCTACAATTTCGGTTTCAGTGAAGAATTTTGACATCTGTAAACGTTTCCGAGTTATTTCAATTGTGGCTCGTACACCTTGGACACCCTGTATATCCTCATTTGCTAGAAACTTTATATTTCTTACTTAAGAAACGGCAAAACATTGTATATTTCTAGTGAAAATTCAATTTCGCAAATTTGACATTTGCATTAAGAGATTGTAAAACACCTGAACAGCTATCAAATTTCATATATAACTTAGTCTAATATTTTTAGAACAAATAAAAAATTAATTTCACTTGCCACGATAAGCCCCCCCCTAATATTTCAAGCACTAGCCCACAGCCACTGCTGTTCAATAAGATACAAGCATGATATATAAAACTGGAGTATCAACAAAGTAAACAGCTGAAGAAATGTTATTTTAAATCAATTTCCTTTCTCTTGGCATTTAAATACAAAAGGATGGATAAATAAAATAAAATAAAGTTCGCGATGTTACAAGAAAAAACAAAAACAAAAAAAAAGCGAAAAAATAAAACAGAACAATACTAAGGAGGAAAAGAACTAACTCATTGTTTATATGGCATTCCAATGGCAAGAATATATAAGGTACTTTAATACGCCGCTAGGAGGAACACTCCAAGGTTGGAGGAACACCAGACCTCTAACCACACCTTCTACCTTACTTCTTTGCACCATTTGTGTTTCTTGTGACCATTTGTTTACTTTTTAATGTTTGACATTTCCTACCAAAGATATATTTATCTTTTATAAAGTAAATTTTTTTTTTTTATTTTATTTGTAAAAAATACTATTTGAAGTGACGTACTGAAACACAATCCAATCGTTCCGATAAAACTTACTATATACTTTCATTCCTAATTGATCGCTCAAATACTCACGCAGTTTATACTATTATAAAATTTACGAAGTTTATTTAAACTTGGATCTTTAGACACAGTTTAGTTGCTCTAGCGGAAATATAGAGGCAAGTTGGACTATATGTTGGTTACCACAAAAACCGTAGTCTGGAATGTGATACCATTGTAGTACACAGATCAAAGCCTAATTACTCTCGATATTTAAAGTCAAAGATACCCTAGAACCCCCCAAGTAGCATTTACGCTTAACCGTTTGTATCGATATCTCCCTACCAATAGCTCTCAGAGTGTACAATCTAAGGAGCGTATCTAGGCATTGGAAGGTAGGGCTAGCCCAGCCGCCCGCGTAAAAAAAGATGCCTGATCGCCAATTCACTCTCATTCAAACAACCATCAACATTCAACACCATCGTTTTCACACCGTCACTCTGCCAGTCAGTCTGTCATTCTCTTCTCATGGGTACCATGAGATACATACATACTGGTACATACTCTCACTCTAAATTCAATCTAGCTATCCTTTTTCCTAACGATTTTAGAATATTCTTTTAGCTATTTGTCATTATTATACTATAAATTGCTTCTTTTTTTTTATCGTTAGCCCTGAATTCAAACATATGTTCGACATTCTCCTCCCCCACATAGCAAGCAAACATTCTAAGGACACCTCACTTTTTATTTGCCACATTCCGTCTGAACTGCGCCATTGTCCCATTTCCTTTTTTATTTAATATCTTTAAATTTCGTTTGGTATTATAATATTAATTTCTTTAATTTTAGAAAAAACTTTAGTGCCACCTTACGTTTCCAACTAATGAGATTCCTTTTGATAAGGTGTAAGACTGAGGAATAAATATCTAGCTTTCATCTGATGACAGACTGGGTTCAGCGCCTTTGATCGGAAGTGAAGAGCCTATCTATAGAAGAGGTTATAAAACATATTGAAAATGGCAGTAATTCAATATTCAACATACTGCTTTGAGCAATATTAATTTTTTTAAATTCATTATCATTTTTTCTCTAATTCGATTTATTATTACTTTCTCTAACTCCGTTAGAGGTAATATTGCGATCGGGTTAAATTTTTGATATCCAGTTTCACCGGAAATACACGTTTTGAGGTCCCATAAGTCCAAAAAAATTGGATTTTTAGAAAACGGTAATGATATATGTATGTATGTGAACAACACAATTCAAAAACAAACAATCGCCAAAAGTTTTTTATTTTTTTGGTATTAGCCTTCGCCATAAGCAATAATAGTGCATATTACACTCAAAATTGCCGATATCCAAAATATGCACATTTACAATTTCATATCACCCATTCATCTCAATAAACAAATACATGCATATATATTTCAGGCATACAAAATAAATACAAACATACCTATACTTTTTTCTATTACCTATTCTTACATCACATTAATTCCCCCCTCAGTAATTAACCTAAATTAAAAATATTTACACTATTTACACATCTTTCATACACACAATCATACGGTGCCGGGGTAGCCAATCCCGGCTCAAACCCGCCCCTCTACGAGTAAGTGTCTCCCTAAATGAAAATAGTACGGAAGACTTCCTACACGACCAAAAGTTGCCATCCCTGGCTGATATCTGCCCCCCCTACACTCATTCGCACCAATCATACATACCTCTATAAATACAATTTAAAACGAAAAAAATCTGGTGTGAAACACTCACACAACTTTCTCTTACTCCTGTTCTCAAATAATAAAATTGACAAATGTTACAGTTTGTGTACCAATATAACGAAATTCGTCGAAAACTGAAAAAACTGGTCAGTAAAAGCGCAGTTCCGGCTTACTAATTTTCGTACAACTTCGAATTTGGCCATCTATTTATTTTTAATTAATTCTGTTAGGATGATAGAATTGTATAATCAACTATGATAGCACTTTAGAGAAAAACATAATCCCACCTCTCCACTAAAAGTGCCCTTAAATGAATTTTCCCAGAGAAATGTTTTAAATAAAAGTTGTACATCTTTGAATGTGTAGTTGATGTAAGATGTTTCAAGAAAATCGTCGGAGCCATTTTTGAGAAAATCGCGAAAAACTGAAGAAATCATTTAGTAAAGTGTTAAAACAAACGCACTTTCGGATATCAGATTTTTTTCAAACTCGGGATTTCAACCACATATTCAATTCTAATTAACATTATTTAAGTGACAGAATTGTCTGATAAACTGAAATAGCAGTTAAGATGAAAACCTAACCCCACCCCTCCCCCAGAAATGCCCTTAAATGAATTTTTCCTGAGAAATGTTTCAAATAAAAGTTGTAGCTCTTTGTATGTGTAGTATGATAAACGAAGTTTAAAGAAAATCGTCGGAGCCATTTTTGAGAAAAACGCAAAAACGTAAAATAACCAACTTGTAAAGTGGTACATCCGGTTGAGAAATTTTGACCGTCAGATCCTACGGTGATACCTAAACGTAATATCAAGTTTCAACTTTCTACGGTTTTTCTTTTTTGAGCTATGCTGTTCACATATACATACACACACACACACACACACACTGACCATTTGCTAAAAACTACTTTTTTGGACTCAGAGGACCTCAAAATGGATATTTCCGGTGAAAACCCAATATCGAAAATTTGACAGGATTACAATACTTCCTCTTACTTAGGAGTAAGAGAAAGTAACAATCCACAATCACGCTATAAATACTTTCATTTTAATAAATATATGCAACCACAAAAATATTAAAATAACATTCTATATATGAAAACAAAAATTAATTGGCTTCTCGACCAATTGATGGTAAAAAAAACAAAACCAGAAAATAAATTTTGTAATTGTTTTATAATAATTGACAGTTCGACGTTTCGACAAACTTTGTTTGTCTTCTTCAGGAACAATATAAAACAAAATTAATGAAAAAACAAAATTATAACATGAAACACAAACAAAAAACCAAATACATAGGTGAGATTACAGTAGTAATGCTAAGTCTGTAATCACACAGTCTCAGGTTCAAATTTGTTTAAATCACACAGTTAAATTTGTTTCACTAATTATGTATACGGAGACATCACTTTTGTTGAAAATTCATTTTGCAGAGAAAGTTCATTTAAAGAAGTTTAAGAGGAGTTGGGAAATGCATGGTTTCCTCGAAAAATCATTTTTATTAAGTTTATATACTCCACTTGATATAAAATTGAAGACAAGCAAATATTTAGTAATTATTTATTATTGTAAGAAACAAAAATCTAATTAAACAGAAGTGTTATGGGGGCTATTAATTTCATAATTTTTATTCCATCAAGTAGAGGTTATAATTATTGTTTGAATCTGAAAGATCATCATTTTTGACATGCAACAATTCATACATCCTACACATACAAACTATTGTTATATTCCTGCTTTGTTGATTATTCTTATCTTCTTCCGAGAAATAAAAAAAATAATAAAAATTTAAAAGCTTCGTAGCGTAGTTGTTTACATCACAGATATAAATAATTATCTTATAACAAAAGATAACCACAAAGAATAAATAAAAATAAATAGTTTATAAAAGAAATTATGATTGATGATTTACGTTTAGTTTCATTATCAAAATCTTGTGTTTGAATTAATCTATACAATGTTTTTTTGGCAGGATGTTTATTGTTGCTTGTTTCTAACATTCATTAGAAATTAGTTGGCCTTTTAATCTACAGTATCCCTCATTTTAAGGCGAGAAATTCTAATTAAACTATTTGTAACATATTTTCTCAAAACAACAAAAGAAACCAAAATGACACAGCAGAATATCAGCTGATTTCACAGATCTTTGCAGAATAAAAAAATGTCTGAGGAACAGCACCTTTCGGTAGTATGTTTCAAATAAATTTAAAGTGTTTAGTAGTAGAATATCATTTTAATCTAATTAAAAGATATTTTGGGTTTGAGTTTGTTTTTTTGGATGTGATGTATGCAACTGGCCGTTTACCGGTAGTTTCCTGGGTAAAAAAAAAACTAAGTATTACGTTTAGTAAAAATTTTAATTACCTCAACTTCCACAAGGCGGGGAACCATATATTTCATCAGATGAGCCATTGAATAAGGAAAGCTACTTAGTCCCACGATGAGGCATTATTCTACAGATCTACAAGTAGATAGAAAAAAATCCCAAGTTAAGGAATATCTATTAACTTTGAAGGAATTACGACTTACAGAACGATGTTTTTATTTTTAAGATATTTTGTTCACACACAGGCCAATCACTAGAAACATTTTTTACCTTACTCCTAGTCTGATGTGTATGTGTGTACTACAAAATATTTAAAATATGAAAAATCGCAGGAAAATCAAACCAGGTAATCCGCTTATCTAAGCTACCATGGTATCTGACATGAAGATTTCGGGTAAAATTCATCAATCGTAAGTGTATCTTACTTACTATCTTGTATTCAGTATCTTACTTACTGAATATGTTTCAGTTTCGAAACCGCTTCAACATTTTTTTTTTTTTTAATCGCTTAAGTACTATCAATATAAAATAAATATCAATTACTTTTTCTTTCTTTTTTTAAACATTTTCCTGGGAAATTGATATTTCTGGAGGTTCTTGGGGAAAGGTAGCGTTTAGCTTTTCTCTCAAATATCACTTACTTCAGTGCAATGTATGGTTCTGCGACCTATTAATATATATTTGAAGCATTGCTAAAATTAAAAATTTGAAGAATATTGATATATAACCCTATCACTTTTATTTGTAACATTTGTCTGGAAAAACTGATATTAGGGGGTTCCAAAAAGAAATTTTGTGTGAATGTTTCACGCCAGATATTTTTTTCCCTATTCGATGGACTTTAGAATATGTATTTCATTTTCTCAAACATTTTCCTTCTATAGAGAAGAGATACTCTAAAAACAGCATAATGGAATTGAACCTTGAAAAATATTGAAATAAAATGCAGCCATTGCTTACTATCTCTTCATCTAATTCAGATAAAATAGTATGAATAATTACAATGATTATAAATGGATAGATTAAAGGTTTAAAACTGTAAATGCCTAATCCATCATCCGAAAATATAAAATATAAAAATGAAATACTCACATGACTTTCTGTTATTGCATTTAATACAATTATAAAACTTGACTACAAATTTTCTTTGTACTTTGATATTTTTTTAGAACTCTACAATAACATAGAAGGGTGAGTTGAGGTTACCATTTCAATGTAGTTACATTATAGTCCACAAGACAGCATTAATAGCACAGAAGGAACTCAAATAATTTAATGCCACGAAATTCCGCAGAGGGTTTCAGCAAAAATCTCTTAAATAAAAGTTACGGAATATTATCTGAACAAATCAAACCGTTCTACCTGTTTTCGAGAAAATTCAAAAAATCTCAAAAGCGGCCTCTACACGGACAATAATATTGACAGTACTTTAGAGTATTGGCAATAACATTGACCATGTAAGGTGAACAAATTGTATTGATGGTCGGTATTGACAAGAGTATTGATGAAATCCAGATTTTCTGATTTTCGTGCATCAATACTGAGAATTGGAGGGGATATTGACAATATTATTGACCGTGTAGCAGCGGCGCCAATATTTCCATCAATACTCAGTTTCAGTTCAATAGTTTTATAGAACGTTGAAACTAACCTGTACAAAACAAAAGCGATACTATTATAATAGGTTAAAGGATTCTATAACACTTATGCTTTATACGTTTCTTAAAGGTGATTGCAAGTTTTATCTTATTATTCTAAGTAATATACAATTTATTTAATCAATTGAATTTTCTCTTCATTATTACAGTTAAATTCAATAGCATTTCAAGAAAATGACCGAGTTCTTTTTTGAAGACTTGGAAATCGACAACGGCGATACCGTTGGCTCACACCTTTCGCATAATGTAGAGGCACAAGAAGCTCTAAGGAATTTAATAGAACAATATGAACTGTGTCCGGAACTGTGGAATCCCACGCACCCATGTACGTGAAGAAGGCAGCAAGTAATTTAAACAGTCTTCGGACTGATTACCGGAAGGAGCTTAAAAAGATTGCTGCGTCGAAGAGATCGGGGAAGAGCTTGGATGAGGTCTACACACCTTCCTCATGGGTGTTTTATGCTCTTTCTTTCCTCGAGAAGTTCGAGAAACCAGTTCAGCAACGTATGGCAGAAGCAGCAATGAATCAAGTAAGTTTCATTATTGCATATAAATTTTTAAAATGTTATCATTCTTCTGATGGTTTTTTATTTGTATATATGAACTGTATAGTGAAAACAATTTTTACAAGGTACCTCAGGAATTGACCAGTTACGTTACAAAATCCGTGAAATCCCTTTTTACGCTCAGGGGCTCAATTGCAGCCCAGTCACAGCCCCCCAATTTCAGTTAAGCCTAGTCAGCGAGGTTGTATTGTTACCTATAACACATACACGCCCACTGTCTTCTACCACTTAAAGAAACCACTTAACAAAAAATTTGGAACCAGTAGTGTCAATGTATTTCAAAATATTACAAACATAGAATACAGTTTTGAAAGAATTGAACATTAAACGAGATTTTCAGTATATCCTCCATTGCTGTCATAGTGACAGAATTTGTCGCGGACAGCCTTCGCAGCTGTAGAACTGTTCCTTTGAAAAGTACTTTGCAAGGCTGACAAATTTTCCACATTTCTGTCTCGATCATATGAGATGAGGTACAGTTCATTTTCTTTAGCCAAGAAATTATGTAATTAACAACAGGCAATAGTAACTTTTGTAGCTTTTGGTGGCTGCAGATTGATAGGTTTCTGAAGTACACGAAACTGTGCACCCAATATCCCGAATGCATTCTCTGCAACTACTCTAGGCTCTGACAATCTTTCATTGAATATTTGTCTAA
The DNA here is from genome assembly GCA_011037195.1 of Triatoma infestans. NCBI lineage: Eukaryota > Metazoa > Arthropoda > Insecta > Hemiptera > Reduviidae > Triatoma > Triatoma infestans. Next base: position 115,238 of record JAAEAF010001262.1, on the reverse strand, counting down.
GTGCATTCAGTAGTTTTTGAGGATAGGGTTTCAACAATTGTTATGCAATGCAAATGCCTCATCTGCAACAAAAACATATGGGAAAAGATCAGTTGTATTCGGCAATGGTGCAGGTGGGAGTAAATTCAGTTTTCCTTTCATTTTCCTGCCTACAGAACAAAACATTCCCAAGTAGTATGTACTATCTGCTTACTATAAATTAAACAGTGAATGGATTCAATGTACTGGCTCATTGGAACATACAAATGAAATGTTTATCAACTTACCTTCATGTAGTCTTGTAGGACATATATTAAGGTTTCACAAGTTTCTATTACAGCGTTGCTGATACTTGTTGAGGACATTATTACTGAAAACTTTAAATCTGCAAAGTTTCTGCCTGTAGCCAAGTACCTCAGGGTTAAGGCTAATCTTTCCTTAACACTTACGCTTTCTCTCGTGTTTCTGTCCTGTCTCTTCAGAAATGGTTCAACCAGCTGTAACAATTTGTTAAATGTAGGTTCATCCATTCTGAAGTAGTTAATGAAATCATTAACATCACTGAGGCTAATTTCCTTCAGAAGCACTAAATGAGAATATTCATCCACTGTTTGCGTTTCACTTTACGAGTAGTGCCAAACGCCAAAATAATGGCTACGCAAGCTTTTGTACGATTATTCATTTTTTAAGGTAAAAAAAGCCATCAAAATAACGAGTAAAAACACGTAAATTAACTCTCCTAGTGGCAGAAGTAGTAAGTACTGAGCAGCGTTATTGAAAAAAGTATTGACAATAATATTGATCGTGTAAGATAATGAAATATTGAAACTGGTTAGTACGAGTATTGATGGTTATACTGTTAATACTGCTATTGACAATTTTAATTGACCGTGTAGAGGCCGCTAAAAACCTGTTCTATAAAGTCACATTTTCCGTTAACCGATTTTCATACAATTTAGAAGAAATATTTCTAATGGGGATTGATATTGTCTAAGTGATGGTACCATATATTATCCTGCAGTAATATTTTAGAGGAAAGCATTACACTGCCGTGACAATGTTTCAAATAAAAGTGATAAGTAAACTTGTCTGTAGATAGTATACGAAGTACATATACATATAAAGACGATTCGCTAAATACATTTTTTAACAATTTAATTCTACTATTCCCCCAGAAACCCCCAAAAAATCTACTCTTAAAAAATATTCCAAAAATAAAAGTGATATATATTTATGTATGTAGATAGTATACGAAGTTTAAAGAAAATCGTTGGAGCCATTTCCAAAATTGCGATATACTGAAGTTGCTATATACTGTGATATAGTCAAGTCGCACTTTCGGTTGCTCGACGTGTCAGATGCGATGGTAGTATCCAAGTTTCAGCTTCCAATTTTTTGTTTTTTAGAAACATACATATACCTCCCCCCCCACACAAACCATTCTCCAAAAACATTTTTTCATGATCAGAGAATCTCAAACATATATCCTCAATTCAAAACTCAATTTCAAAAATTTGACACGATCGCAATCATTCCTCGTACTGGGAGTAAGAGAAAGTAAATATATTAGTATACCTCAGGGAAGGATTCAGTAGTAGCTGTTGGACAATGTTGTCTGCAGCGGTAGAACACTATCCGGATATCAGCAGTGCACTGAGAAGGCTCCAGGTGCCCAGAACTAATTTTTTCACAAGAAAAAAAAGCTATTAAAATTGATTTGAATAGTTTAAAGAAATCCCGAAAAACTGAGAAATCATTGCTGTTCTAAATCAGATTTATTACCAAATTTACACTGAGAAATCAGTCATATTTGTTTTGGGTTAAAACAAGATTACGCGCATTAGATATTTAAATGTGATATAATATAATTAAAATCCAAAAATAGAATGTGATTTTTTTTAAATTATCGAACATTTTTTTAACCTATTTATAAACCTTTTTATAGGTTACCAAGCAGTGAATATTTATTTATTCAAGTGAACATAAAATATAAAAGTAACATTCAAATTTTAATTGAGTAAGGATTTACTCTATTTATTAAAATATTGCTAAACTTGATAAGTATCATACATTTAATTGACATATCACATTTTTTTTTTTTTAATGCTACAGTTCATTAAATGCTATAATTTCAAACATATTTTCAAAAATGGTTGCAATTAATGTGCACATTTAATCTATTGTAAAGTTGTACACAATGATAAATTTCCAGTGAAAGAGAGTCAATGGTCACTTTTGTAAATACTTCTGCCATCTGTTGAATAAATTGGAAGTTAATGTCTATCAGAAACATGCATAGATTAAATAAGTTAAATTTTTAGCCAGCGTTATCTCTATAAAAATTATAGCATATCCTAGATAGAATTTTATTATTATTTTTTAGAGAGAGAGAAATATATATAATGAAATCGCCAATTTCGCTTATAGTCATTAAAAAGAAGTTGCTATGATGCAAATATTTTGTAACCATTTATCTTATTTATAAATCTTTTCTTTTATTTATATTTTCCTCTTTCAATGAATCGATTAAAATTATAAAGCTGTGTTGTGTCTCACAGATAGAAATATTTATATTTGTATGAGATATATAAAAAGCAAGAAAGAGTAACTCGCACGTATTGTCAACACAATTATATATATATTGATTATGAAAAGGTAAAAAGCAGAACTAAGAGGAGGGGCTAAATATTGACGATTCCATGAGTTCCTTGATGCTGTGTGGGCACGCATAGCATAAAATGAAGGCTTGGCTATGCTCCAGACAAGTTCTTCTTTCCTTACTGTTAACCGCTGGGATTATATTTGCACTTTCTTAAACAAAATGAAACATTAGATAAGTGAACTTTTATCCCACATCTAATTTATCGTTTTATTCTAAAAGCTTTTATTGCAATATATCTTCCTAAAACAAAAGTAAGTCAATTTATAGGTTATTCTTAGTAGTTATTTTATTATTCTGTTTTTTATTTCCACAATTTTTTAGACTGATGTGATATTATTTAAATGTGTGGTAGAATATTAATCAATATTAACAATATTAATCAAATGGTAATTGTTCAGTTGAATGTAGAAGCATTAAAATATATAAATTTTAAGTTAACTGAAAATAAGTATCTGTTTTAATAAATTACAATACTTCCTCTTACTAGGAGTAAGAGAAAGTAACTAGTAAGATATAATCGATCTCATTACAAATTTTTATACGACAGCGTCAACATGTTAAAAGTTAATTTGGGGGAACTCTAGACTAAAGAGGGTGACAACCGTAACTGCCACAAAAAAATAAAAATATACCTGCACCCCAATCTTTGTATACATAATTTTAAAGGGATCAGAGTTGGTTCTAAGAATTTCTTGTTAATTTCTTACAACTTTAAAATCCCTTTATTCACTATAGTTATTTTGTTGGGAATGTTTTCTTCTTGCAGTAGATAATTTTAAAAATACAATACCACTAATATTTCTTATAAAAAAAAAAAAATAGATGAACTTTTGGCTGTAAATAAGAGAAAAATAATAAAGAAATAAGTTTAAAGAAACCATAAATGGGCATCAATATGTGGGGCATGAGTTCTAAACAAATTCTAATGTATCAGACCTAATTCTGATATATCTGTAAGTCTTTAAAGTGTTTAAACCTTCTCTTCCTTTAGAAGAATAAGTTAAAAGTGAGATGATTGATCCAAATTTCAGAAAGACTCAATGTGTGTATATTGAAGTGTATGCTGAATTTGAGTAAAGTTTGTCAAATAATATTCTACAAAAAAAATTTACTTTCAAAATTTGTCTATAGATGTAACAATATTGTTAATCGGCGTCAATGACCATAGATAGATATTGACGCGCTTTAGATTAAAAAATATTGTTAAGCACTAAGGCATTAGACTGAATAGCAAATTAAATTTCGACGTCGAAAAAGGTCTCAAAACAAAGAAGTTTCCTATAGAGATTCTTGACCCTTACACAGTTCTTGTTTAAAGTAGGTACTCAAGATTAGTATCTACTTCTCAAATTGAAGCATTGATAGATTCCAAAATAAATTGTGAATAAGGTAATTGTTTACCGTGAATAATCTTTGGTGAATATGTAAACAAGGTAAATTAATTCTAATATTACTTACTTGTGGAATGTTTTCATTAGAGAAGATTGTCTCTTCTTATCATCTTGAGTTTCCATAATTCGAATGTCATCCAGAACTCGTAGGGGAATTAGGGTTATCACTTCTTCACAATATCCTTGCAAGTACTCCAAGCTCTAACCACGAGTAAAAACACTTATACTAACCTTATTATACCTAGTGAGCGGTGAACAATGGGCCTGCATTCTTTCTGTGTGTATGAAACCTCTTTTGCAATAACAATAACAATGAGGTTAGGAACGAAAAGAATAACTAGAAGCCTATTAAGTAGCTAAAATTTATCAAACTGTAGCCTACGTACAATGCATTATTATATATTATTTTAAATTATATGATAAAAGCAATGAGAAATAATACGAGCGATACTTGATTACTCTGTACGATGAGCAAAGACAAAGGTTTTCTGCATCACACCGGGCACCCACATTTTCAGAATCTGCATCTTTCTGTAGTATCGAAGAAAAAATATTGCATGACAAAACTAAAATTGGTGAGATTATTTTTGCATTTGCTAAATGTTTCTACAGATGCCAGTAATTATGGGCTCATAAGATGCGCCCAATCAAGCTCATAAAGACCTTATGATCTTCCGAAAGCGCAGTGTAGCAATCGAGACTTCCAGAAAATGTTGCTTTCTCTCACGACAGGACTTTGCTTGAAAAAAAACTATCTCAAGGGCCTTTGAACATAATTAGAAGAGAAGAAGTAACACGGTGATGATAATTTTTTTCAGTTAGGATCATTATGACATTATTAACAGAAACAAATTTAAACAAAGATATCAACGAACTCTGCGGTTGGTTCTGCAGTGCTGGGAAGCATCATGATCTCGAATAAGTTTTGGTCAATTTTAGCCATGATAGAAGCAAATCTAATCGCAAGAACAATGGAGAAGGTGCCCTTATTGTAGCTAGCAGCAAAAAATTTCACTGAAATATTATAAGTAAGGAATTTAATCAATTGAACCCATCTTTGTCAAGATTTGTTATAGAAAGACTGCGATAGTACTGATTGAAGAAGTTCTTGCCTCAAGCAGCATCTTATGAACAGTATCCTTCTTACTACAATGCATTACATAAAATTTGTTCCACGTATAATTTTAGTAAAATTTATGTTGTTGGAGATTATAACCTTCCTACGTAAGCAGGAATCAGCGGACATTTCAACATTTTCCACTACAGAACAACAATCATATCATATTTTTTCTTATCATTTAATCTTCTTCATATGAATAAAGTTTTTCCTTGTAAGTGTGATTGAGGTAAATAGGCTATTTTTAAATCCCACCAAACTAGAATTTATCCATAAATTCTGTAAAGATGTTTTCAATAATTGCTTGCGGTTTTATACTGGTACAAATAAAAGACAAATAACCAGGCTAATATTTTACAAAGAATTTATTTGATTCCAAATCTCTTGAAACTCTTAAAAAGTTAGAAACCTACGAAATATTATAATTTTATTTATAAAATGTACAATGATAATTGAATGATAAATTATATTTATACATACCTATAATTGCATATTTAATAATTATAAATACATATTTTTTGTATTTTTTTTTAAATAGGGTTTTACTTTATTATTGAAGCCTTTCCTAGTATTGCCTTTTATTGCGTTGCTAAACTCCCACAATTAAGCTTTATCAGCACATGATCCTCTAACGTCAATCTCCACAGATGGCTGTTCATATATTTTTTTAAAACATGTACAAAGTGTCAATCTGGCTCCTGGGAATTGTTGGCTCGCATAAGTCGCCCTAGGAAGCGGGGACCTAGTTTTGTACCTATTATTTTCTATTTTTCTCGATATAGTATCAGTCTAATGAAGTTTTCGAGCAGTTGTCAAAAAACAAAGTAAAAAATTAATCCTCTTAAATAAAAAGTATTTAAATTTGAAATCAGAACAATATTTCTGAACATTTAAATCAGGATTATTTTTTCTTGCAATGGAATGATTCGGAAATCAAATACTTTTCATTTACTTATCCATGTTAATCAACTTATTTATTTTTGTTTATTTATTTATTTAATCTTTTTTTAAGGCACATTAACATCTGAGGCCATTGGCGCCTATAGCCTTCTCAGTTCACTACCGGCCTCATGACAAAGCTTCAAGACAACATCAACAGACAGTGAACTATAAAATCTCCTGAGAAGAAACAAAAACTAGAGGTAGCACTGGTCTTGAACTGGGGACCTACGTGTGGGAGTCCAGCGCGCTAACACTGAGTTAATTCTTTCCAGATCTATTTTATGTTGTACTGATACAATTACTAAGCATTAATTATCTTTACAAAATGCGCTTGGTTGATAAATTTCACTGATCTTTTATAATTTACTTGTCAGAATATAATTTGGATAAATTATCCATAACTGGTTAGGTGAAAAATTACCTTGACTGAGCAAATTATAATAAAAGTGGAATTAAGAAAGAAATAAATTCCCATATGATGTATGCAATGGTCAGCTTAACGGCCAAGTAGTTTCTAGGGTAAAAAACAAAGTATTTTTACAGCTTTTTTTTTTATTTAAACCCGATGTTACGACAAACATTGTTTGCCATCTTCAGGGGCTATGTATAAAGAAAAATTAGAAATTTTGTGTATGTTTTAACAGAATAACTCAAAAACGAAAAGTCGCAGGAATCTAAAACTGGATATTTCGTTTAGGTAGTATCACCACATCAGTCACGAAGATCACGGGCAAGATCCACAACCGGAAGTGTGGAATCCAGACGTTACTAAAGATTTTTTTACAGTTTTTTATGATTTTCTTGATAATGGTTCCAATGTTTTTTTTTAAAACTTACCTATACTAGTTGTTGAGGTTAGTTCCGCAAAGCTGAAAATCATCAGAGATATTTTCCATGATGGCCCGCTTCTTTTTGTAGTCATCAACCGATTTCGGGTGTTTACCCATCATCAGGATGTTTTTATCAAAACAGAGTGATAACATAGACTTGCACAGAGCAAATTTAGTTGATACACTTCTTTGGATACAACTAGGCACACAATTTTTTAATTAAAATGATTTACCTTTTAATTTCTTTAACCCATTTTCCAAAAAAAAAAAAATATTTTAAGGGTTTTTTTTTTGCCAGCAATGATAGGTAATAAGTTTTCTAATACCACAAAATTTAATATAACCTCCACAAATGGAAAATAATTCATTTTTTAAATAGAAATAAGGATGATTGTCAAATTGAAAATTATTTCTACATAGAGAATATTAATTCCTTCTTTAGCTTGCAAATATAGAAAATTAGGAACATTGTAAGTATGGCGAAAGAGTTAGAGTGAGATGGTCTCAAGACTATAAACGACAAAGACAAACACGTGTGACGAAAATCATTAGCGAGTCAACTTACATAATTCTCTCTCTCTCTCTATAATTAGATACTGTTAGGGCAACGACTTGTAACATAACACCTCTCACTATATGTGAGTGTGTATTCAAGGTAGCACTAACTAACTTATGTATTCAGGTGTCACAGTTCTAAATTTAAGGACCATTCATACACATTTTGGTATATCTCACATCATTTGTATCATTTCAAATGGAACACAACCTATTATTACTTGGGTAATACTTTCTACATATAAATAAAATATGTTTGTGCAGGAAATATAAATTTAACAGAAAATGCATTTGTCATCAAAGTTATTTATTGAAATTTAAAATAAACAAAATTGGAAACACTAATTATGTTAACAATATTAATTTTCTTCTATATCTTTATGGGTTTCGGTTTTTTCTACTTATTGTCACTGAAAAAAACACAATCATAACTGAAAATTCATATAATTTTATTACATGATACCTACAGTGGCTTGATTTAGGCATGAAAAGAACTGTTTAAGACTCTAGTGATAACAGGATATTGTGATTGATGAAATGAAGATATAAGAATTGACAGTACACTCATAATTTACATTTTACGATTTACTTAGCGTGAAGAAAATAGTCTATGGAGGGGGAAATGAAGTGTGATGTTGGTTGTAAATGGCGAAACGCTGGCTGTTGTGAATCGCTTGAAGAACGAGTGGCTACCTTGCTTGATCTAATGATATATAAGTTACTTTTCTTGGTTTATCTTGAGACTTGTTAACTCCTTAAAGTTAATATGGCGATTGCTGCTAAGTTCTTAGAATTTCCTGTTTTTTATCTCAGTTTGTCTTACCGCCAAGTGGGAGCTAGAGACTGCTTCTACTTAGCTGATTGGCTGTCCAAGTTGAAGCTCATTCGGCAATGGCAACAGAGGAGGCAATACGCAGCTGAAGTGCGCCTCGGCAGAGCTGATAATGAAACTAATAAGTCCAGAATTTGCTATCAAAGATTCCATTACAAGACTTGTTACAAATATTTGAATAGAAATAGCCATATTTAAACTTATTGCGTAGAGATTTAGCGATTGAGAGCGTGATTATGTGAGACTGTTGGCCGAAGATAATTTCTTGATGAATTCATTGTGCGTTAATTGTATAGTTTGTTCATGAGGACTTAGCCTTTCTCAGAAACTGGAAGACGCTGACGATGGTTAGAGCGTATTATAGTGATCTGGTAGTCTTATCAGGTAGGCGTGTCAACGGCACAGTACTGTAGTAGTGACAAAAAGCATGACGTTGTTTGTTCAAACCATATGCTTCAAACGGAAACTACATTCTTTGATAGTAAATACTGTAACAAGGCCTGCCTAAAACCTGAGAAGGACATTTTGTTATGTAAATTACATCAGATCATTTTAATAAAGCTATATAAATAAAATTTAAGCCACATATTTCTGTCTCAAATAGCATCAAGGATGAATCACTGGAGTAAATTCAATAAAATTTAGCAGAAGTGTGTGTGATAGTATGGATGATTGAGTAAATTGATGAATTTATTTCATTTCGAAATCGTAAGTGCTTGGTAGATATTAGAGCTCCATATGGAAAAGTGGACAAACTACTTCTTCAGAGATATTGGTGTTTCAACTGAATTTACTATCATAACAACACTTATAGTTGAAGGTTTAGGGTTTAGTGAGATTAGTGTACCCACAGCAAATTCTAGTTCACTACCACGTATTTAATTTTTTGGAAGACATATTCCATGGATGGACTTACAGTTACACATTGTATACATAACAGAAGACTACATTCCTAAATAGATAGATATATTTATTGCTATAAAGAAACATTACATTTTATTAGCAATAAAGATGCTACATACAATTGTAACAATAAATGTAGGAATGACAGTATCTCTTATTAGCTTAATATAAGAATAATAGGAAAATGAAAGCTATGAAAGTAAAAATTATACTCCAGGAATTTTTAAAAAAATAAAATTATATCTAAATTAAAATAGTTCTACAAAAAGGATAGAAAGTAACGATTACAAAATGAAAATAAATTTACATTCTCAACTAAAATGAAGAAACAACAAAATAGAGAGAACATAAAGAAAGAAGGAAGAGAGAGAAAACAAATATATATATATATATAGAATTAAGGAAAAAAGTAAATATTTAGATAAGATTGAAAAAAAAAAAGAAGAAAAGGTGTAAAAGAAATTATTAATGCTTTGCCTTTTAGTTTGTATTGTAAAATAACTACATTGTTATTAAATTAAATAGAAATATTTACAAATAATAAAGAAGGAATGAAATTATGTAAGTAGATGATAGTAAGAGAAGTATCATTATTTAGGATGAAATTGAAACAGTAAGAACCCAATCATTCATTTAATACGAAGGATCCCCCAATTATGGACTCATTCATGAAATAATATTGGGTTGGTGCAAAAATAATGCAGGTTTTTATATGCCAAAAAAAAAATTATTATAATTTGTATAAAACTAAGATTATTTATTCAAAATATGTTCCATCATTATCAACACATAGTTGCCAACGTGTCAGAAGCATTTTTATTCCAGTTTCTAAAAAATCTTTATTTAAACTCTCAATAAACTCGCGGAAGGCATTTTCGGTTTCACTTCGGTCCCTAAAATTTTTTCCTCTTAAGAAGTTGTCCAAATGTCTAAATAAGTGGAAGTCCGTCGGCGAGAGATCGGGGGAGTATGGAGGGTGCGGAAGTGTTTCATATTTCAATTCCTGAAGTTTCCTGAGAGTTGGCATTGCGATATGTGGCCTGGCGTTATCGTGAAGAAGAATTGGTCCTTTCCGATTCACCAATGCTGGACAAAGATTTTGCAATTTCCTATGCATTTTGTCAATTTCTTGACAATATGTTTCAGCCGTGATTGTTTCGCCAGTATTTAGGAAGCTGTAATGAATAACACCTGCAGTAGACCACCACACTGTCACCATTACTTTTTTCGGGTGCAGGCTTGGTTTCGCGAAATGTTTTGGTGCTTCATCCTTGTCCAGCCACTGGCCTGACCGTCTCCTGTTGTCGTATTGGATCCATTTTTCATCACATGTCACGATTCGATTAAGAAATGGTTCATTTGGTAGCGCAACAGAAGAGAATTGCAAATTTCAAAACGCCGATGTTTTTGGCTCTGGGTCAGTTCGTGAGGTACCCACGTGTCGAGCTTTTTAACTTTACCAATTTGTTCGAGATGGCGAACGACTGTTGAGTGGTCAACACTAACTTCTCTCGCAAAGTCCCGAGTGGTTTTGCGAGGGTTATCTTCCACCAATGCCCTAAGATGGTCGTGATCAACAACAGAGGGCCTACCGCGACCTTCCTTGTCTTCGAGATCAAAATCTCCAACACGAAATTTTTGGAACCATCGCTGCACTGTACATTCACTGATGCTTCCTTCACCCCAAACAACATTGATGTTACGCGCAGTTTGAGCCGCACTTCGACCAAGTTTGAACTCGTAAAAATAAATTTGACGAAAATCTTGTTTTGACATGGTGAATATCGGAGGTCTTAACTCATACAAAATGGAACACAAACTAAACTGATATTTGAGGAAAAACAACATAAATAAACATTGTTTATAATCCATTACCTAGACTGGAGGATTATCTTTGTTTACTTGGCAAGCAGAAGTAAACAAAAGATGAAAGTTCAAAAACCTGCATTATTTTTGCACCAACCCTATATAATTTATTTAGGTGATAGAATTAATTATTAACAAATCAATTATATTTGAATTATTTGTCAAGTGATCAATTGGTGCAGGTAATGGATTCCTGATTGGCGAGTAAATTGGGCAAGAAAGTAAGATGTGTACTAAATTTTCTAGACTGTTTAAATTGTAAAGTGTACTTAATGATTTTGAAGCAATGAAATTTTAGACTCCATTTCTGTATCTTAATCTTATCCATTGGGCAATCTTAACCGGCTGGTGACCTAAGTTTATCTATAGCAAAGTTATAATAAATATATTCTTCTTTATTGGCTAAGTTATTTGTATTTTTATACATAGTTAAAGTAGAATTGATCCACAATAGACTTCCTGGGATAGGTGGCGGTATAATGAGACTCAGCCACCTCTTTACTAATCTAATCTATAGGTCTAATCCGATCTATAGATCCGGGAATTTGACCCGGCTGGCGGAGCAAATTATCTTGGATTCCTTGGGAATCCTCCATAATCACATCTACAGTCATTGAGAAATAGTATTATTTAAGGCCCTACGTATTGAGTTTATTTATGTATGTTTCATTCTTATTTCGCTTATTCTTTGCGCTATTTACTTTAGTTTTGTAATGTTTGTGTCTTTTGGACTTGAGATTGTCTCATGAAGATAGATTAGTATTCTGTGTTTTGTATAGCAACTCAATGAAATTGAGCAGCCACATCGACTTGGTTTGTCGCTGTAATCTCTCAAGGAAAACTATATGATTTTTCCATTTTTCAAGGAGATGAGGTACATTACTAAATATATACCAATCTGCCACAATAAGTAACATCAGATTCCCAAATTACATTGAACCACTCAGAAAAGCTGAGTACACAAGTTCCATTCAGCTTTATAGCTTATATAAGTCTCTTAAGCAAAAAGTCTAATTTCGTCTATTATTAAAATTTTGATCCAGTAATTCAAAGGAACCACAATAGAACTTTTAGATAGCAGTGGATTTGACTTTGTAGCCCTAAAAGACTTTGTGGAACCTAAAAGTTCTATTATGTCACTGTTAGGGAAAATGTTTACAATAATATGTAATCGCCTGTAAATTGTATAAAATGTAACTGTGAATGGAATGAATATATTGGTAGTAGAAATTGTTAGATCCTATCAATTTTGCACAAATCACCTACCTCTACAAGCTTTATGTGTATAGTGTGAATGTTTTCAGAAACCATTAATATTAAGAATATTAGCACCAAGTCATTGTAGAAAATATTTTTTCGTAAATAGGGAAGAGATAATATGGATTTTCAGTCCAAAAAGTTTTAAAAATATTTTGCAGTGTTATTATACATAATTTGTTTAGTGACTTCCTTATAATTTCTGCTTCCAGATAAAATTACCCCTGGGAAATTTACCTAGTTGTTTGAACAGAGATTAAATAAAGAGAATTCATAAACTTATTTTCTATTGTTATTCATCAGTTTTTATTCTTAAAACAATAAGAAAAGTCTATCCTTCAAAATCAGTCATGTTAAGAATAATTCTTAACCACACCAGCTTGAAACTTTCTTATCCCTAATGGTCCCATTTGATGATTAAAGGCTGTGGGCATCAAGGTATTATTAATTCATCTAAAAGGAAAGAAGTCCTTTAATGTTTAGATCTGAAGTTGGAACTCATTTAGTAGAAGAGCGTGGCTAACACCGACAGTAACGTGCTCTACTTGAATTTATGTGCAACAACACACTTAAATTTGAACTCCATTTTACTGAAAAAAAAACATGAAACAGTCATACTACTTTCTATTATTACAACTCTTAAGATTCTAAATGTAAAATTTTCAAAAAATGTTGATATTTTACAAAATGTTTAGTTGTCTTTTATATTACTTAGCTGGGATCTTAGAGCTGGGGTTGCTGACCTTTTAGAAACTTCGGGCACAAAGAAGAATTTTAATTGGTCTTGGGTGCGCCAGTGCCTTCTGTTTTTTTGAAAACATTGATAAAAACATACATAATGAAATGAATAGATAAACTTTTATTACATTTTCATATATTTATAATATTACAGTTAATGAAACAATTGCAGAAGAATATTAAATATAAATACAAAATAATCCATAATAAGAATTTGTAAAATCATAGATTGCACTGCATATAATTGCATTTTAATGAGAAGAATGTAGTTTTTCAAACGTAGTTTTTCATTGTACAATTTTTCAGAATTAGATATGTAATGTGGGCACTCAGATAATCTTTTAAATTTACGTCGGTTATGCATTGCAAATATAAAAATTCATTCTTATTTTTAACTTAATAAATAAGATTAAAATAATAAGAATAAGATTATTTTTATATCATTTTAGAAATTGATGAGAAACAAGTTCTAATTCATAACCAACAGTTTGGTACTAATATTAGAGTACAATAGTAAAATTAACCTAGTTCAGCTTTGTAAATGTTGGGGGGATGGCTTGTTCCACCATCGATGTCAAGGATCGATCGTCTATAACCTCTTAATGTTCATGTGAACCTTCATGTTACTAGTGTGTCCAAGTGGATGATTAATCTTCAGTTTTAATTGTCTTAACTGAATAGTTTGACAAACTTTATAGTTAGTTTACCAAATTTAATGAAATTAGTCGGTGTTTTTATGGAGAAAATCGCGAAAAATGAAAAAACTTTTAAGTAAAAACGCACTTCTGGTTTACTAATTTTTTTGAAATTTGGAATTTTGGCCATCTAATTTATTTTTAATTATTTTGTTTGGATGATAGTATTGTATAATCAACTATTATAGCACTTTAAGGAAACGCGTAACCCCCATCCCTGCCCCAAAAGTCCCCGCCTAGTTTAAAGAAAATCATTGGTGCCGTTTTCGAGAAAATACCAGAAAACTGGAAAATTATTTTAAAATTATATTTCAGTAAAAACCCGATTTTTTTTTTCAAACTCGGAATTTCCACATAGTAAACTTAAATAGCACTTTAGAGAAAAATCTAACCTCATCCCTGCCCCAAAAGTGCCCTAAATGAATTCTTCCAGTGAAACGTTTTAAATAAAAGTTATAGATTTTTGTATGTGTAGTTGTTGTTATAACAAGTTTGAAGAAAATCGTCGAAGCAATTTTTTAGAAAATCGCGAAAAAGTAAAAAAAAAAATTCAGCAAAGTGGTACTATCGGTTGAGGTATTTTGATGGATAACTTTCTGTTGGATCCCATGGTGATAATTATACGGAATATTAAGTTTAAACTTTTTACGATTTTTCGTTTTTGAGCTGTTCACATGCATACACACACACACACATACAGACCATTTCTAAAAGCCACTATTTTGGACTCAAGGGACCTCCAAACGGATATTTCCGGCGGAGATTCAATATCGAAAATTTGGCACGATTACAATACTTCCTCTTACTAGGAGTTAGAGAAAGTAAAAATGACAATTTAATAAATGGTGGGTGCGGATAGGTTCTTAATATTAAAATTTGCAGGTAGAAAAGTGATTATCTTGTAGAGCAGAAGTCGACCACGTATGGCAGGCAAATTAAAACCTCGGATGAAAACATGTTCGAAGGAGAGGAGTGTAAGGGTCCCGTAAGGAGGATGAAAAAGGAAAAATCCCACGTAAAATCTGGATAATATTTTTTATATTAAAACATTTTGAAAGTGAAAGCAATTGTAATTTATTTCAATCTGACTATAATTTAATTAAATCCATAATTATCAATGAACTTTGGAAACTTCCAGCAGCTTCTCTAAATGTTTTATTAAGCATATCAAGTGTACTTTCATTTATTGTATTGCAAATTTGATTTTTTTTAATTAATCAAAAAATCATTAATTGGCTGATTAGGAATCCCATATTTAATAATACGACAAATTTGTTCAAATGAATTAAAAGATAATTTTGCAAAATTTGAATATTTTCATTATTAAATGAAAGCAACGATATTATGTAGCACCACACAACTGTTGTTTGTTATCCACAGATTTTTTTTAAAGAATTCTGTGTGACGAAAGTACTGGCGGCATTAACCCATTTTTTCCCAGTGTTCCATTTTTGGAACGTGAGTTTTATCTGTAAACCTAGCAGGTCTGAGCATGCTCTGAGCGTGCGATCATGTTCTGGCTTGTTTTTGAAAACCTTTAGGATTGGAGACTGTGTAGTGTGCAGAAGCGATCATTGTATTTGTCGTTTTTAGCGCGATAAGTGCGGATTATTAAACCTCATTTTTGTTACCCGTTATGTCTGAAAGAAGGTAAGACAATTTAACTATTTAACCTTTTATATCTTTTATTATTTCTTTTTTTTTATTCAATTTTAGTTTAATAATTTGAATAAAAATTGTTTGAATCAATTTAAACTCATTTTCAATTTTTTATGGCTACATAAATACAAATGTTCCATTTCTGGAACACTAGGCTCTAAAGTCACTTTTGTTTCTGTCAATTTAATTTTCATTCTAAGGTTGATTTTTCTATTATTTATTATTAAAGGTTTGGAACCGCGGAGTAATTAATTTCTCTTGAAGAAGACAAAAATTTCGCTTCAGCAGAAATTTATTTACTGCCACTCGACGATGGAATGGAAAGTGATAAGGATAGTGGTGATGAAGATGCTGGGGGAACAATAAACAATTTGTCTGGTCGACAACTTAGAAGTGAAGCTGAAGTTGAAATTGTTCGTATTGAAGAAAGCCTAGCTGAGAAGGAAAATGAAGAAGAAATTACCTCCAAAAAAAAAACCGAAGTTAGGAATTGGGTGAAGTCTGATATAATGGAAGCTAAAAATTATCTAAAACTACCTAAAAATTATCCTTTTAAAATTTATTCAGACAGGTTTTTTTAGTTCAATTTCTTTAGCAAATCGTTTGGCCGAATATGAATTGGCAAAAATGTCCTCTAATGACGATAAAGAAATTTCTAAACTTGAAAGAGGTGTATTTGATTTTCGAACAGATGCCTCTTCGAAATGCATGATTGTAGCATGGAATGAAAACAGAATAGTGCATTTGATAAGCAATTGTGATGGAATGGAACCTGTAGGATCAGCAAGCCGATGGGCTGCAAGTGAAAAGAGAAAAGTGACAATTCAACAACCACACTGCATTGCTCAGTACAATAAATTCATGGGCGGAGTAGATAGAATGGATGAAAATATAAGTGATTGCCGAATATCTATTCGTTCAAAGAAATGGTGGAGGCCATTGTTTATTTTCTTCATTGATGCTCCACTCAAAATGCTTGGCAGTCCCATAGCAGAAATAATCCAAATTCAATTGATTATTTACATTTCAAAACAAAAATAGTGCAAACTTATCTAAGGAAATATGCTAATTTACCGGCTGGTGGCGGAAGGCCAAAAACATCAAAACAGATATTAAGCCGTACACCTGAAGGAGTGAGATTTGATGAAAAAGACCATTGGTTGACTGCAGCGGTAAAACAAGGCAGATGTGCTATTTGTAAGAAAAATACCACTATTATGTGAAAAATGTAAGGTTAGATTGCATTTAAATAGTTTTAAAAGTTATCACACCACACTTTGTAAATAATATTATTTCAAATACAATTAATTGTTGTAAATTTGCGTTTTCAAAAAAAAATCCTTTTTCTACTATTGATAGTTTAGTAGAATAACCAAACCTCTTCATATGCCTGGTGTTCCAAAAAAGGAACAACTGTTTCTTCGAAAACTATGGACAATTTTTAATTACAAAAAGTATAGAACACTTATTTTGGGTCAATAAAACAACATAAAAATGAAATTTAAAAAATTATTTGAAAAAAAATAATTCGGGCAAAAATGGGTTAAAAAGTCTTCATGGAAATAAAGGGGCAAAGATTTATTTTGCTTTTAATAATTTGATATTATTTAAGTCTAATCGAAAATAGATTTCCTTAAATCTAAACATTCTTTTGCAAAATCAATGATTTATATTTTTTCAAGCACATATTTATGAAAAAAAACAAAAAAAAAAACACCTTTTCTATGTTATTAATATTATAGAAAATTTGCATAATATTGTGAGGATCTCAGTCAATATCACAAACTAAAGTAGGCATAATTGAACTAGCAAAAAATTATTCAAGGACAAAGATCTCATTAAATTTTAGTATGAGGTATAATTTTTATTATAACAATAATAATTTTTAATTTTTTATTATAATTAGTTTTAACTTTAATAATATTAAGACCAAACAATTTTCCTATTTATCATTATATCTTTAATATTATATTTTATATTGTAAAAAAATTTGACAAATTACTCATATAATGAAAATCGTTTTGTTAATTGAATTTTTTTTCAGTTTTTGATGTTAATCTCTAAGTATAGTTAGTTTTTTTTTTAATAAAAATTTATTAAAGCTGATATAAGGTTAATAAACTATAATATTTATTAGTATGTGCAGTCCGCCTAAAAATTTATTGTTTAATTTCGCATTGAAAAGGATATCAGACCCCTGTTGCATATTTGTTGTGGTGGTTGGTTCCGCAGAGCTGGAAAGCATCAGAGACATTTTCTGTGGTAGCCTGCTTCATTTTATGGTCATCGACCGATTTCGGGCGTTCGCCCATTTCAGACAGTGTGACACAACACAGACTTGCACAGAGCAAAGTTAGTTTTCACACTCATGTGAAAACTGCGTGAAAACTAACTTTGCTCTGTGTAAGTCTGTATTGTTTTATTGTCTGTCAAACGCATCCTGAAGATGGGCGAACGCCCGAAACCGGTCGATGACCACAAAATGAAGCAGGCTACTATCAAAAATGTCTTTGATAAAACATATTTAACCAATTGTTTATAAAATTTGAAATTTAACCCCACAATTTCCGCACAACTATCCAAAAATAAATCTTTTTTGGAAAAATGATCCAAATAAAAGTAATACATGTATATCTATGCAGTGAGCATTCCACTGCATCTGGTTGGTTCCGCAGAGCTGGAAAGCATCAGAGACATTTTCTGTGGTAGCCTGCTTCATTTTATGGTCATCGACCGATTTCGGGCGTTCGCCCATTCAGGATGCGTTCGCCCATTTCAGACAGTGTGACACAACACAGACTTGCACAGAGCAAAGTTAGTTTTCACACTCATGTGAAAACTGCGTGAAAACTAACTTTGCTCTGTGTAAGTCTGTATTGTTTTATTGTCTGTCAAACGCATCCTGAAGATGGGCGAACGCCCGAAACCGGTCGATGACCACAAAATGAAGCAGGCTACTATCAAAAATGTCTTTGATAAAACATATTTAACCAATTGTTTATAAAATTTGAAATTTAACCCCACAATTTCCGCACAACTATCCAAAAATAAATCTTTTTTGGAAAAATGATCCAAATAAAAGTAATACATGTATATCTATGCAGTGAGCATTCCAAATTTAAAAAAAAAAAAACTCACTGTACCCGATTTCGAGAAAACTCAAAACAAAAATTCAATATTGTGAGGATAAAGTATTGTTCTAAAAGTCGCATTTCATGATTTTTTTTCAAATTTGGAATTTTAGCAAAGTTTCTAATGAACATACTAATGTTGTGAAAAAGGATATTGAGGTTTGGTAAAAAAAAAACCTCTTATTTCAAATTTTCACCGACATTTCGGTAAATTTATTGTCTTCCTCAGTGTACAGAGTACCCATTGGAGTACAGAAACCACCTGATTGTAAGGATTCGGGTATCATGTGAAGAAATGAGGGCCAACAATGAAGAGATTCAAAGGGCTGACCAGATGTCGACAGTGTGTTTTGCAAAGTGGAAGCCAGTACCAGCAAATTTTCTAATTTTTTTAAAAAAAAGGTACTTCATTGTAAGCATCACTTTAATTAATAATTCTAACTTAAATCAAAATAATGTTCATTTATTTATGATATGATATTTAGAAAATAAACATAACGTTAGTTTTGACCTGACCTGTCTTTTTGTAGGTTTCCACTAATTTTCAAAATGGATAGGTAATGGCAGTTTTGAGTATACCATTGGAAAGTTGATTAAATATCACAACTTCTGTGAGATTCCGGCAGCTTGCAGGATTTTTTCGAAGAATAGTAATCCTCGAAAATTTGTCGCTAACTTTACATTTTTTCATTTCTAGTTTTTGAACTGTTATTGCGGTCTGAAAAAAAATACTTGTCAACATTGAAATTGCATTAGACTTATAGAAAATTTAACGTTTTTTCCAAAAATCTATCAAACATTAAAAATAAAGAAAATTGGGCCTTTATTACAAAAAATGTGGTTTTTTTTTCCCCCGAAAAACCTTAAAAACGGCTTATGTCTGGAACGGGTTGAGATAGAAGTGGCGGCATGTAACAACATTTTTAGTCTAGTTTCACCGCCTTGAGTATTGTCATTTATTTACAATGGACCCTTGTATATTATTTATATATATGTATAGAAATATATAATATATATATCAAGTTGAAATTTCTTTTAAACTGTCGCTATTATTGCAGAACAAATTAGAAATAAACTACATCTCAACTATTAAAATTGAAACAATATGTAAGAGTGATATATAGTAAAATATGGATGGAAATCAAACATAAGAAGAGTAGTTACAAAAATTTTCCTGTTAGAATTTCTTAAAAAACTACAGTTTAAGTTGCGATATACCATCACCAAGTGTCACGGAAATAGGGTGTGTCAAGGTTTTTAAAGGGCTAGAAAGGTTTTTTAAAGGTATGGGAAAACCGTATCTTATTGTGAATGTTGTTCAGGAAGCATGTTTTTCCTAGACAAAACTTGTGCATGTGTTTCCTAAACAACATACACAATAAGTTTCCTAAACAACGTACATCGATGTTTGAACATAGTAAACAAAGATTAAAGAAAATTGGGAGCCATTTTCAAGAAAAAAAAGAAATCATAAAGTAAACTTGCAGCACTTCTAGTTGACTGATTTGACCGAAGCAATAATAGGTATTTGAACGGAATATCAAATTTGAGCTTACTGCGATTCATTTGTGCAGATAGTATACAAAGTTTAAGGAAAATCGTGGAAGCCGTTTTCGAGAAAATCACGATAAACTGAGAAAAAAATTCAGTAAAGTCGCACTTCTGGTTGGTGAATCGTGTCAGATGCGGCGGTACTACCTAAATGGAATATCAAGTTCAGGGAAGGAAATGGTTATGTGGTTAGCGTAATGGTCTTCCACGCGGAGGACCCGGCTTCGAAGTCCAGCTGTGCTGCCCTTAGAATTTTTTTTTCCTAGGAGCCTCTACATCTCACTGTCCGGTGATGGACTGTGTTGTTTGTAAAGAGAGAACACTGTCCAGAGGCTGGCAGTGCATTGAGAAGGCTCCAGGCGCCAATGACCATAGAGATTAACGTTGACGCGCCTTAAATTAAAAAAAAAAAAAAATACCGATTGAGCTTTCTGCTACTTTTCGTGAGATATTCTGTTAACACATAGCATTCATTAAAATACAGACCATTCGTTAAAAACACTTTTTTTCGTATACAGGGACCCAAACATGTATTTCCGGCGTAAACCGAATTCCGGAAATCTGGCACGAACGCAATACTACCTTTCCTTTCTCTTACTAGGAGTAAGAGAAAGTAAAAAATGTGAAGCAAATCTAAATAATGGAATAAATAACTCTCTCCCCCAAAAAATATGTGCGGCCAGAATTGAATTTTTATTTAGTTCGCATTTCAATTAAACAATTGAACACCTATCGCTTTTATTTGAATCAATTTAGGGATAATTGATTTTTGTGACTACAACATTCAATGCCTGCTTACCAGAAGCATAAGTAGGCAAAGTAGCTACTGGCCTATGACTATAATCAATTGTAAATATGGGGGGCCTACAATTCATCTGTGATTAAAAAAAAAAATGTGTTCATTATTTGTTATAATTAGCATTTTGTTTAAATATTTTGATAAGTTTTATTTGAAGAATGTATAGTTGTTTATAATTTTATACAAGTGTTGTAATGTTTAAATAACTGTTTTAAGTTTCCCCCTTTGAAAGTTAAGGCATTTAACTAGAAGGGCACAGGTGCAGCCGCACTGTGGGAACATCTAGGGGAAGGATCTTACTCCCCCATTTTCCACTTGTCACACCCTAATAACGAATTCCCTTTCAAAACATTTGGTACCACAATAATACACACCCTACTAATTTCTAAAACACCATATACGAGTACTCCAAAGTATCATATTCTTTTCTAAGTAATTTTATAATTAAATGTCAAAACTGCATGATAAACATTAAGCCTTCTCTATTTAATAATAAAACTCTTTTTATTTTTTTGTTTTCACTTTCTGCAGCTAGGTAGCATTGTGCTCGGGTCACATTTTTATTTTCAATTACTCTTAAGAGGAAGTATTATGATCTTGTCAAAATTTTCACCATAAATACAATATACCATAAACCATAAATTACATAAACACAGATGTAAATTTCAATTAAAAAAAAAAAAATACAATAAATATTTAGGGAAAGGTGAAACTTTAACACCCCAAACACTAAGCAATCCTAGAGCATTACAGAGGTAATTCTTTTTTTTACTATCCCTAATTATATTTCTTCTTCCATATAAAATTTTGTACTAGCTGAAAGACTTATTGTGTTTCGAAATTAGATTTGATTGTATAGTGTACTCTATGAATTTACCTTAACACTAAAATTATATACGAGTATGTAAAGAATAAGTATGCGGGTATTTTTGCTTGAAAAAGCTATAAAAATGAACATCAAAGAGCCCAGATATATTTCCTTATTGTTTTTAATAATAATGTTTACAGTTTAGTAGATATATCGGTTCGACGACCTACCTTTATTTATCTTCTTTTTTTCTTTTTTTTTATCAAATAATTACTTCATAAATATCAATATCTTTATTTACTTATGTTTTATTCATTATCATCTCCTTTATTAAATGCTTAAAAAAAAAGTTTACTACAATAATGTTATTTCTACCAAGTTTCTACAACTAAATTTTAATGAGTTTTGTGTTTCAGATAGCACCAAATTTTTTATTATGAATTTTATAAAGATTTTAATTGTAGAGAATCTTATTTGATAGAAGAAGCTTTATTTTGTGGCCTTTGACAATTGTGTTCTTATAAATTTTATAATTTATATAAAATAAACAAACTCTGTAGATTAGAATTAAGCCTTGAAAGACTCCATAATTTTTTTATTTTGCTTTTACTGTACCCAATTGAAAAATTTCTTTGAGACATTAAATTTTTTACATTACAATTTAATTGATGTAAAGGTTGTTAGTACTGAACATTATATTACAATGGTATTTTACATCAAGACCCCGTAGTCAGTAGAATATATTGTAATGCAGCCACTGGTGCCATCTAGGAGAGAAAGCAGGTACCTCAAGTTCTCCTAGTGGCCGCTAGGGAGCGATGGCGGGCGCTCTAGCCCTTTCCTGACGTTCTAGATTCTAGAACATTCCAGACCCTTCTCCACTGCTATAAAATGTGAACAACAGCTGAAGTCTAGAGAGTTTACTGTGAGTCTTGTTACAAACGGAGTGTGCGTTTGTGAATAGTAAATAAAAAGTGAACTAAGTGAAATTTTGTTGGTTTAAACTGTGTATTAATTATTATTATGTGCTTTATGGTTGGAGTTTTGTTTTTTGAAGTTTAGAGTGTTTTATCTAAACGAACCCACTTAGAACTGGTTGCAGTAGCTAGTTCAGAGGGAAAAACGTTACAATGTAATATATGTATGTGTTCGGAAAAGTAACCTGGTTTAATAGTTTAAAGTTTCGAGAAAATAAAAATAAGAAATCTCTTGAAAATGAAACATAAGGTTGTCGAAACGTTGAGATATTTAAAAAGATGTAATAAAATAAAAATAAAAAAATGTTCAAAAAACTGAAAAATTTTGGGCAAAAATCTTACAAAACACATGAAGTTCTGAATTGAAAAGAAAACAAAAAAATTATAAACTACAATATTAAAAACAGAGCTTGTATAAAAGAGAAAAGAAGACACTTTGTAATAAATTTTAATTTGGACCAATTTATTTATCCTATAATGAAATTTAGGTCAATAATACAATCATTCCCAGATTACAATCATTTCCCAGATCGAAGAAAGAAGAAAAAGTCAGAACCCCAATTCTTCAGCATTTCTTTTTTTTTTTTTTCACATTTGACGCATGCAACGATAGGAAATGTTTCTGTTTCTGGGTCGTGGGTTCATATTTACTGGAATTATTGTATATGTCTACATTTTCATTAGTGGAGTTTATTAGTGGCATAATGTATCTACCTACGCCTTCACATATGGCCCGTGGAAATAATATATTCCTTAATAAATAGCAACTAGTTGAAGGAAAAAAAATCTATTTAAATAGTAATCGAAAAATCAATAAAAGACTAAAACAGAATTGTAATTAAGGTTATGATATTTTATGACAAAATATTGAATAGAACAAGATGTTTGGCTTAAAATTGTAAAATGGAAAGTTAAACATGATAAGAGTATTAAATAAAAATCCCTCTCTGTCAAAATGTTGTATCATTCCCTTTTCTTAAAAGAACAAAAGGAAACAAAAATAAAAGCCAGACTTAGACTCTACTATACTCTATTGCGTTCCTTTTTTTTGGCACTGATGGTTGCCTTGATGTGAAATAATTCTCTTCCAGAGAGATTTCTATCTATACCAATTCTTGTAAGTTCTGTAAAAAACTGTTGCAATTTTTAACCCACAGAACTTATGAATGTGGTATCCCAATGGAGTTATAATTTGCCTATTAGAATCCCATTAAAATGTGATTTTCCTACAAAAGAAAATATGTAAAATAAAAGTGTTACTCTTATATATGTAAGAGTTAAAAAAAAAATCCTACAAGCTCTACGAAAGAATCAGAAAAAGTGAAAAACACAGTCAGTGAAGTCGAATTACCAGTTAACTGTTTATATATTTTTCATGTATACCTAACATTAAAGTCAATTGTTCTATTTAATAATAAACAATACAAATTTAAAAAATGAAAAATCTAATGGCTAAGCGAAAGAAGTGATTCTCAAATAAATGTTTCATAATGTTAAAAAATAATTCTAAAAGATGCTTCACTAAGGTTTTCATTAGACAATTTCATTAGGTTAGGTTGTAAAAATAATTAAAGTGTAGCGCTTTGGGAGTAAAAAAAAAAAAAATTAATGTATAGACCAAAAGTAATTATAATACACCTGGAAAAAACTTATATAGCGTCTTCTTTCTAGACAGAGGTTCTATCGTTCATGTCGGCCAGTATTACTTAAATAACCTGTAGTTTTCTAACTTAGCTTTTAAGTTAGTGAAATATAAGATAGAAATGGCTAAACATAGGTTTTTAGATCAAGAACAGGATTATTTGTTTATACAATCATAGCAGTCTTTCTATTCGTTAAGGTCATCAACTAATGACATAGAACAATCTTTTCACCATTAATTTTTCTTAACAAAATTCAATTTTTCAGCTTTCTCTGTAACACAACATGTATTAAAAACTTAATTCCATTGGTATTAACTTTAGCTGTTAATCTTTTAGTTTGATTAATGGCTTTAAAAATCGGATTTTTATTATTACTACTATTATTATTATTATTATTGTAATTGCTCCAGATACTAGGGGTACCAGGATTGTTCTAACTAGGCGTCAGTTAAAGGGAAGTTAAAATGACCCCCAAATCTTCAAAATAAACAATTTCCTTTTTGTAAATACAATTCAGTATAGAAATGTATACACGCTGAAGGTAACTTAAAGGATAGATTTGAGAAACATTGTATAATGAACTCCAGGAAACCATTATTACATTGGTAAAATATGATTAGTTAACTCAATGTACATTTTAAGTTATTAAATATTCAACATCAGTTTCCATAATAAACACTTCCTAGAAATAATAACAATGAAAATGTTAATATACATTATTTCCTTTTTGTTTAACAACCACAAAACAACATTCGAAATATCTTTAATGTATTGTTTTACAAATGAGGTTATGCTTCTAGATTAGCAGTTTTTAATGTGCATGAGGAGTGGCATGAAATAACTTTTGTTTTATTATTATTAACAATATTGTAATATTGTTTCAATTTACTTTAACTTATTCCTTAGTAAAAGGAAGTATTGTAATCGTGTCAAATTTTTGATATCAAGTTTTCACCGGAAATATCCGTTTTGAGGTCCACTGAGTCCAAAAAAAGTGTTTTTTTTTTTTAGTGTATAAGTATGTGAAAAGCATAGCTCAAAAATGAAAAATCGCAGCAAGTTCAAACTTGATATTCCGTTTGGGTATCACCATGCGATCCGACAGTACATTATATGTCAAAATTCCTAAACCGGAAGTACCACTTTACTGTTTTTTTTTCTTCACTTTTTTGCACTTTTCTCGAAAATTGTTCTAACGATTTTCTTTAAACATTGTACGAGTATATGAACTACACATACAAAGATCTACAATTTTTATTTGAAACATTTACACATTTAAGGAAACTGAAATGTAATTGGTGTGGATGTGTAATTGTAGTGGTTGGTGTAGCACAAGCGGTTTAGTAAAGGGGCTTGTAAGTATATATGTTTAAGAGAGAAGTATTAGTAATAATCAAGAGAGCACCACTGTTTTTAAAATAAATATATTATTCTCTAAGCAAATTTAAGTACTCTACAATATCACAACTATATCTTAATAAATCAGATGTTTATCTAGAATAAAGGCAAATCACTATCACTGGCACTGAGTTTAAGAGAGCGATTCCTAAAGCAAGTGTTCTGGCTTGAATGTTTGTTTCTAGACTGTCTTGAAGGAATGTCTTCTCTTCATAGTTCAAATCCTTTCAAATAATGCTGGTATGTCTGGAGGGAGTTTTATTGTTTTACCCTAACTGTTTCTTGCCCTTTGTCTCTTGGTTTGACCGAAAGTGGGACTTTACTGAATGTAAATGTTTCTGCTATTTTCTCTAAAACGGTTCCAACGCTTTTCTTTAAACTTGGTATATCAACTACACATACAGAGCGCTACAACTTTTATTTGAAACATTTCTCCGGGAAAATTCATTCAAGGGCACTTCCGGGGGAGGGGTGGAGTTAGGTATTCATTTAAAATGCTATTTCAGTTTATTTGACAATTCTATCATCTAAATAATGTTAATTAGAATTAAATATGTTGTTGAAATTCCGAGTTTGAAAAAGATCGGATGACCGGAAGTGTGTTTACTTTACTACTTTACTAAATGATTTTTTTTCTCTTCTTTGCAACTTTCTTAAAAAATAGCTCCGACGAATTTCTAGAAACTTCTTATACAAATTAAACATGCCAAAGATCTACAACTTTTATTTAATACATTTCTCTGGGAAAATTCATTTAAGGGTACTTTTAGGGGAAAGGTTGGGGTTATGTTTTTCTCTAAAGTGCTATCATAGTTGATTATACAATTCTATCATCCAAACAAAATTAATTAGAAATAAATAGATGGCAGAAATCCCGAGTTTCAAGAAATTTAGAAAAACCGGAAGTGCGCTTTGCACTGAACAGTTTTTTCAGTTTTCGATGAATTTCATTAAATTTTGTTAATTATAATTTTGAGACCAGAAGTAAGAGAAAGTTGTGTGTGTGTTTCACACCAGATTTTCTTTTTTATAACTTAGATAATAATTTCATTTAAAATTCGGTTGGCAGTACTTCTCAAACAAAACCTTCTCAATATTTTAAAAATATAGTCACATTTAATGTATTTTTGTAAAGTGATGAAATTTGCAAACAGTAGCACAATGAACAAAAAAAAAATTCACAGATTTTTAAAAGTCAACACACAGTCATTTTTACTGTTTAAATATTCATACTTATTGAAATGTAAATTTGTTATTTCATCCTAATCGTTTCAAGTATTTACGATGCAAAAAAACATATAATTGTTAATTTTATGTACATTGTTTTTTTCTAATTATTCAAGTGCTTTAAAGATATTATAGTAATGACACTTGCATGAATATGGATTAAGTTAAATTACTTTTCTTTTTACTTAAATTAAGTTATAGCCTTTTCAAACCATTTTTTTTCTTAAATGAAATATAGCGCGAGTTTAATGTTTTTGAAAATGCTATATATATTGTAACGTTTTTCCCTCTAAACTAGTTTTTAAGTGGGTTCGTATAGATAAAATACTCTAAACTGCAATAAAGAAAACACCAATTTATTGTTATAAACAACAAATTACAAATACAACATTTAATATTAATTAATTCACAGTTTAAACCACAAAAGTTCACTTTGTTCGCTTTTTATACACTTTTCACAAACTAGTGACTTCGTTTGTAACTGGAAAACTCTCTCAACTCTCTGTGGTTCCAGTATTTATACCGGTGGGGAATCTTCTAGAACTTTCTGGATTCCTCTAGAGAGAACTACAGCACCGCCAGCGCTTCCCAGCCTCCACTAGAAGAACCTTAGGAACCTGCCTTCTCTCATAGATAGCACCACTGGCTGCCTTACTCTGCTCCCCTCTCAGATCTGTTCGTCCCGAATAGAAACATCGCTGGTGACATGAGGCAATAACCGGTCCACATGTACGACCTTCATTTTGGATCTGGGTGTCCGTTGGATTCGGTACACCAGGTCGTTGAGCCTTGAGTTGATGGTGTAAGGTCCTTCCCAATCGTTTTGAAGTTTTGGGGACCTTCCTTTTTTCCGTACCGGATTATACAGCCATACCTTCTCGCCTTCCTGGAAGGTTCTTCCGCTGACCCGTAGATCGTTCCGCGTTTTCATCCAGTCACTTTTTAACACCATCTTGTCGCGCAACTTTCCATGGATGGTCCTCAATCTGCGGCGAAGCTCTTCTGCACAGTTGTCCACGTCCGTTTCCTCCTCTTCTGGACTGCCAAATATAAGGTCACTGGGTAGCCGAAGTTCTCTTCCAAGCACAACGCTGGCTGGTGGGCGGCCCGTGGTCTCGTGGACAGCCGAACGGTACGCCATCATTATTGGTGGTATGTGTTCCTCCCTGTCGTCCTGGCGCTCATTCACCAAAAGCCTTAAATGGCTTCCTAGAGTCTTGACAAATCGCTCCACCATGCCGTCAGCCTGAGGGTGAAGCGGCGTTGTCCTCGTCTTCCTGATGCCAAAGCATACGCCTCCGTCCACTTGCTAAAGTAGTCCGCCGCAACTAGTATATAGCGATTTCCCCTTTTAGATTTGGGAACGGGCCGGCTATATCGATAGCTATTCATTCGAACATTGTACTGCCTCATAACGCCACGGGTTCTATTTCCGGATCCTTTGCTCGCTACTCATTCCGTGCATCGCCGGCACCAATCTTCAACATCCTGGTGGTAGCTTACCCAATAGAACCGCTATCTCAACTTTTCCAATGTCTTCTTTACTCCGAAATGGCCGCCAGTAATGCCTCCGTGCACTTCCGCTAACACTTCTTCCCTCTTCGAAGCAGGTAGAATTACCTGATTCCTTTTGTCTTTGCCATCTGCGCTTTCCCAGATCCGCAGCAATACGCTATATTTAACGGTAAGCGAATCCCATTGTGCGCAGTAGCATTTCACATCCTGGCTGCTAGGTGCAATGTCTTTCGAGTCCGGTCTTGACCCATCTTCTTTAAACTTGAGCACTGGTCCGATGTTCTTATCTTTAAGTTGTTCTTCCCTAATCACTTCAGGGCTCCATTCTCCAAATGGTAAGACCCTGAAGTGGTTCTTTTGCATTGTCCCTCTCCTTCAGTTCTATGTTCCTACAGTGCTTGCAATCCTTATTGCAAGGCCGTCTTGAAAGAGCGTCAGCATTGCCATGGAGTCTTCCCTTCCGGTGGATGATCTTTAATTGGTATTCCTGCAATCTCTCTTCCGAGCACTCCTTTTTAATGGTTGCATATCCTGGTGCTCTCTTTCTTTCCTTCGTTTTTTTCACCATCCTTTTTCCTTTCACCAAAATTATCCGATTTTTTTCCTAATATAGTCCTTAAATCGATTGTACGTATCATCTTAGACGATCTTATGTTTCTTCATTTTTCCTTTCAATTTCCTTATGTTTCGATGCATCAAAAACATCTTCGGCCTTTTTCTCTTCTTTCTATCTATGACCATCAAAATCTTTCCTGACGATAGTGTGGAGGCTCCGGTGTCGACAACCATCTGGCAGGCATTACCCGCAACCTTTCCTTCCAGTAATAGGCCATTGTCGTCACATTTCAGCTGTGAAACCTTTAATTGTGCTGGGGCATAACTGAGACGAGCCGGCTTCCGCCCCTTAAAGCCGGCTACTCGTAGTTTTTCCTGATTATCTCGCCATTTTGCTGTTTCTTGCAAGGAGGGCGTTTGGACTCTCTCTTGAAATGTCCAAATTCCTGGCAGTTAAAACATTTTATAGACTGTTTAGTACTTGCGCTGGAGGGCACCCCAGTTCCCTAACCAGACACTCTACAAACCGCTCCACAATGTCTTCAATTTTCCCCTTCACTTTACTAGCACTTGGAGCGACAGATGGTGCTCCAAGTCTGCCTTACCCGAACTGGTTCCTTCTGGATGTTTTTTTGCAGCCTCAAATTCTAAAGCTCTTGCCAGCGCCTCTTCGATCGTCCTTGATCTGGCCAACTTGATGGCCTGTTCTAATTCGGGGTCCTCCAGGCCGGCGAAGGCATCCGCAGCAAATCTCTCCAGAAGATTGTCATCCAGGCCGGGGAACGCCATTCTAACCAAGCGGGAGATGTCGGCACTAAATTGTTGGAGTGTTTCTCCCGGGTGTTGGCGTGTTTTGAACTTCGTCCTGTACAGCTCTTGCATATGCTTGTCGCCGAACCTCCTCTCCATATGTTCGCTCAAATGGGCAAAAACTCCTCGGTGATCCTCCGGAATGCTCTGGAGAATATCCAGCGCTTCACCCCGCGACGAGATAATCAGTGATGTTGCTTTCTCTTTTCCGCTCCATCCATTTGAGGAAGGGCAGCATTAAATTGTAGCAAATATAGGTTGGCGCAAGAGCTCTGAACGCCACTCGAGGGCCTTGATTTTCCTGTATGCCTGCCGTTGGAGTGGCTCCAACTCCAACCTTAGTCTCCGTGCTTTGCAATCAGCGTCTTACGCAACTGTTCTACCTCACCTATCTTCCTCTCCATTTCGGATTTCAACTCCTCTTGGGTCTTTTTCATTTCTTCTTAGCCTAGTCTAATTCTTCTTGGACCTTGTCTATGTCATTCTTCATCCTTCTTGGATCTTATTTATCTCTTTTTTGCTCTCATTTCATCCTGGCCCCTCTTTATTTCATTCATTTCATCCCGGCTCTTCCTAATTTCGTCTTTGATCTCTTTCATTTCGCTCTTCAAAAATGTCATCAGTTCCTCCATTTTCCGCGTTTGACTTCTGGTACTTATGGGCATACAACAAAACTGTTACCTGTTTAGAGATTTTATCCCAGAAGGGCATTTCTGGCTAGCTTCTCTTTTTTTCTCAAGATCTGAGTTAACACCGTTTTTGGCCTCATCTGAATTTTTGTACCCTAAGGCGAAGCGCTCT
The DNA here is from genome assembly GCA_011037195.1 of Triatoma infestans. NCBI lineage: Eukaryota > Metazoa > Arthropoda > Insecta > Hemiptera > Reduviidae > Triatoma > Triatoma infestans. Next base: position 84,597 of record JAAEAF010001262.1, on the reverse strand, counting down.
AGCCACTAAACCAAAAGGTGAGAGCAAATTATATAAACAAAACTAGTAAATCAGATTTTGTTATCTGAATTCAAAGTCTAGCACTGTTTTCATGCACAAAATGTTTTGCTTGTATATAACCTTGTAATAAGCAAAAAATGAAGAAGATGAATCGAATAGATTAGCAATTCTGTTGTCTTTTAAAATCTAATAATTATATCCAGTTTCCTTCGGCGATACACTTTTGTTTTTCGTGGGTTTCTAAGAGGTTTTTATAAAAGGCAAATTGAATTTTATTTAAAAAAAAAAAAAAGGTTCGGTAAGTATTCAGTATTTCTATATATGGTTAAAAAACCAAGAGTTACTTATAAACTAATAAGAAAAGTCGCCATTCATCTGTCACTAATCTTTCAAACTTAATTGATGTACATTTTCTTTAAACAAGTCCATCAGCCTCCATTTAAATGCTTGACAGTAACAGATCGTGACGGAAAAAGGTGTTCTCTTTCCCTATACAGACCTAACCGTATCACTATTAGTTAAGAAATCCATACTTAACATCCATTCATCCCTAGATGTCTCTGATAAATTGCATCTAATATGTAATTTACTATAATGTATTTATATTTTCTCTTGAGCCCTATAAATACCCTTTCATTTTTTTAACCATTACAACTTTTTAGATTTCCTACTGCTTTAAATATTAAAAAGTTCTGGCATTTTCATTAGTTGATTGCTTCTTTAAAACAAATTAGATATTTTTCCTTCATAAATGCTGAAAAGATGCAACATTTATTCTGTAGTATTGCCTGGAAATAAAAACAAAGGTTTTGGGTGGTTTAAAACTTATTGATCCCTACATAATTAACTGTTAATTATAAACAAAATATTTACCCATATTTACTGCAACAAAATTGTAATTGACAAATATTCTTCAAACTAATAATAATTTTCACTAAATGTTTGTCTTCAGTTTTATTTATAACCTTGTTGAGGAAAGCATAACCTCCTCCCGCCATCTTGGCAGTCTCTTACAAAAAGTAAAAATCTGGTGTGAAACCCTCATACCAATTTTGAGTTTTCAAAATTGTAATTGACAAACTATGTAGTTTAGTATACCAAATTTAATGAAATTCGTCTGTGTTTTTATGGAAAAAAATCATTGAAAAACTGAAACAAATTTTCAATAAAAATAAAAACACATTTCCAGTTTACTAATTTTCTTTAAACACATTTCCAGTTTACTAATTTTCAAAATTGTAATTGACAAACTATGTAGTTTAGTATACCAAATTTAATGAAATTCGTCTGTGTTTTTATGGAAAAAAAATCATTGAAAAACTGAAACAAATTTTCAATAAAAATAAAAACACATTTCCAGTTTACTAATTTTCTTTAAACTCGAAATTTTGGCCATCTATTTATTTCTAATTAATCAACTAAGATAACACTTTAGAGGCAAACATGACTCTATCCCGCCCCCAAACCCCGCTAAAATGTTTCATATAAAAGTAGAATAGAATAGAATAAATTTATTTCTGCGTATAAAGTAATACAAATACTTGTCGCAGGGAGTTGGAATAATTCAATATATACGTTATAAAATATTACATTTTAAGTAAATACATGAAAAAGAACAGAAAATCTAGAAACTAACTACAAGAAAAATAAATAAATAAATGAAGTAGAAATAATACTACGAATTCAACTCCAAAACATATTGATTTAATCTCTCTCTGATTGATTGTGAGACCAAAATTATATATAATTCTCAATTAAACAAGAACCAATAAATTCAAATAAAATACATTCTTTTCTCCCTCTCTTGCGACAAAGACTGGGTAATACAACATAAGAGAAAGTAAAACTTAAAAAGAAAACATAAATGACTGAATTCTAGTGACATCCGTACTTGTTGTGGCCCTCTTACTGTTACATATGTTAATGAAGTACAATTAATTAATTTCTATCATCTTATTAAATTAATACAACTGTTACAAAATGAAAAAAAGCTATTTACACGATGAGTATCAGTAATAATTAACAGATCAGCAATATTCTCATGGATCACAAATTCTGAAAGGTATCTATCTCTAGGATCTGAAAATCTCGAACACTTAAAAAGAAAGTGAGTTAAATCATTGTTGCCATTATTACAAAATTGACATACACTTTCAGGAAAAATATCAATTTTGTTTGAGCCTATCTTCAAAGATAATCGTTTTTTATTCGACAATCTAAGTTGTGCGACTATTCTTAATTTTTCTGTACTACCAATTAATTCTAAATAAGATTCTGCAGATGGCTCCAGTGCACTTATTTTCCTGTAAAACTTGTTGAAGGAAGATTTTACAGCAAAATCAACATCACAACTAAACATGTGATTTTTATAAGAGGCAATCAAGTCCTTTTTATACTTTAATATATCTGTTACATTGGATATTGTGATTAAATGTTCATAACCGATTACATTTAATGAGTCCGTAAAACAGATACCCATTTAAATGGTAATGTAAAATTAGATTCTAATTCTAATAGCCTTGAGAAACACAATTTCGGGAATCGGTCATCCGACATGCTTAGAATAGCAACCCACCAACCAATAGCTCTTTTAAAGATTCTAAACTTATTATGAGTCCGGCCACACTCTAGTCTGATATAAGCACTTAGGACATTAGAGGGGACTCTCAAAATATACTTAAAGAACTTTAATTGACCTCGCTCTAATATATCTCCGTACAGACAACCCCAAACTTCGCTACCAAGCAACACTCTCAACCAAAGAATCAAACAACTGGCATTTACTATTCCAGGAATCAGACCTACTTGATTTTAAAATATTTCGAACAGAAGATTGAGCTATATAAAATTTAGAGAGAAAATAATTTGAGGCCTGATAAAACTTTGCTGAAGTGGAGAATGGTACACCCAAATAAATGACCGAATTTACAACTTGTATTTTAGATTGGCCAAACAAGGAACTCCGTGTTTTCCTTACTCTACCCCCTCTAAAAAAAAGGTACCACATGAGTTTTCATAGTATTCACTGTAAGTGAGTTAGCTTTGGCAGTAATTTTCAAGAATGTTTAAATTTGATTGGACTTCCCGCTCAGAAGATGCCAGCAAGACAATGTCATCGGCGTAAAGGATCATTAATAGGTCACGATTGTTTCCAATACTTACGTCCTGTACACCATTACTTTTGAAGAACTCTAGAATATCCTTCAGATAAAGGGAAAATAACAAGGGGCTGAAAATTTCCCCCTGCAACACCCCTTCCGAAACGGTGATTTCCTTAGAAAGGAGTTCGTCAGCAGAGATTGTCAGGTTTCATATAAAAGTTGTAGCTCTTTATATGTGTAGTACACATACACAGGTCAAAGAAAATCGTTGGAGCAGTTTTAGAAAAAAAAAATCTGGTGTGAAACACTCACACATCTTTCTCTTACTCCAATTCTCAAAATTATAATTGACAAATTTTATAGTTAGTGTACCAAATTTAATGAAATCCTTTGAAAACTGAAGAACTATTCAGTAAAAGTACTCTTCCGGTTTACTAATGTTCTTGAAACTCGGAATTTTAGCCATCCATTTGTTTCTAATTAAGTTTGTTTGGATAATAGAATTATATAATAAACTAAGATAGCACTTTAAAGAAAAACATCACGCCCAACCCTCCCAAAAAATGTCCTTAAATGAATTTTCCCAGAGAAATGTTTCAAATAAAACTTGTAGCTCTTTATATGAGTAGTTCACATTCTTAGTTTCAAGAAAATCATTGGAAATCGTTTTCGGGAAATACCAAGAAAACTGAAAAATACATTTCAGTAAAAACGCACTTCCGGTTTTTTCAAACTCGGAATTCCTACATCATATTTAATTCTAATTAATATTATTTAGATGAAAGAATTGTATTGTAAACTGAAATAGTACTTTAGAAGAAAACCTAACCCCACCCTTCCTTCAAAACTGCCCTTAAATGAATTTTTCCAGAGAAGTGTTTAGAATGAATGTTGTAACCCTATATATGCCTCTTTGATATGCCAAGTTTCAAGAAAATCGACGGAGCCATTTTTGAGAAAATCGCAAAAAAGTAAAAAAAAAACTAACTAGTAAAGTGATACTTCCGGTTAAAGAATTTTGACAGATGACCCACTGTCGGATCCCATGGTGATACCTAAACGGAATATCAAGTTTGAACTTCAATTTTTCGTTTCCAAGCATGCTGTTCACACACACATACACATACCGACCATTTTCTAAAAACCACATTTTTTGGATTCAGGGGGCCTCAAAACGTTTATTTCCGGTGAAAACTCGATATAGAAAATTTGGCACGATTTTATTTTTCAGTAAACACGCATTTCCGGTCATCTGATTTTCTTCAAACTCAGAATTTCAACAACATATTTAATTCTATCTAATTAATATTATTTAGATAATAGAATTGTGAACTAAACTGAAATAGCCTTTAGAGAAGAACCACCTAACCCTACCCCTTCTTACAAAAGTATCCTTAAATGCATTTTCCCTGAGAAATGTTTCAAATAAGAATTGTAGATCTTTTATATGTGTAGTTGATGTACACAATGTTTAAAGAAAATCGTTGGACCATTTTAGAGAAAACTGCAAAAAAGTGGAAAAAAAAAACATCAGTAAAGTGGTACTTCCGGTTGAAGAATTTTGATAGATAACATAATGTCGGATCGCATGGTGATACCCAAACGGAATATGAAGTTTGAACTTTCTGCGATTTTTGCGGTTTTGAGCTCTGCTGTTCACAGTTACAAAACACGTCAGAGACTATTTTCTAAAAACCACTTTTTTGGACTCAGGGGACCTCAAAACGGATATTTCCGGTGAAAACTTGATACTGAAAATTTGATACGATTACAATACTTCCTCCTTACTAGGAGTAAGAGCAGAGCCCGCTCTAGGGGCGGGCAACCCGGAGATTTGTCCGGGGCGCCATTTTGGTTGGCTGTAAGTGTGGGAAAAATATTTTTGTGTTAAATACTCAAATTTCACTAATCGATTTTTTTCGTTCGCTAAAAATTTATCGTGCGTAGCATATTTATATTATTTACGTCTTAAAGCAAAAAGTACTTAATTTATTATTGAAAAATTATCGCAGAATTTGTAAAGGACGATGCTTGAGCGTGTTTGCACAAGCATATACTTCTCTGAACAGAATAGCATTAGTGCGCAAACAGAGTGCTGCTTCAGCTTGTGTTTGAACATGCATAGAACTGCTTAAAAAAATATATACACTGCTGGCACAAAGTTTGGACCACCTAGAATAAAAATGTATTATATTTATTTTTGTTAATTTAATGATTTGTTATGAATGAAATAAAATGTCAGCAATTCAAAAATTTTATATTTAATCTATATACAATAATATAAGCGAGAACAAATTCATTACAATGTGTAAATCCTTCCCAAAAATTAATTTCGACTAAACGGCTTTTTCATCAAACTGACCACCTCTCAATCAATGTGGGTGAAATCAATTTATTGATTCTTTCGAACTCAATATTACTCCACACACTGAACAGTATTTGCCACAGAACATTTAGAGAATTAGGGCACTTGATACGAACTTTTCCATCTAGCTCATCCCACAAAAATTCAATTGGGTTCAAGACCGGGGTTCGCGAGGGCCAGACCATATTAACACGTATTTTTCATCTTCTTTTTCCTCAAGATATTGTCTACATAATTTGGAAGTATGTTTAGAGTCACTGTCCTGTTGCATAATGATTTTTCCCCAATCAATCGCTGACCTAAGACTGGGGTGATTTTCTAAAATGCTTTTATAATTTTCTTTTTTCATTATCTCGTCAATACGAACGAGATCACCTATTCCATAACCTGAAAAACATCTCCAAACCATGACCGAGCCCTCTCTGGGCATAACGGTGGGTATTATGCATTGTGGATGTAGTTTTTCTGAGCTGAGAGATTCCTCCAACCTTTCGCTGTGAAGACTTTGTATTTCAAGCCCACTCTGAACGTTTCTTCTTGTTTGCACCCTTTAATAATGGTTTCAGCGTTGCAACTCTTCGTATTAAGTTTGCTTGACGAAGTCGCCTTTGAACAGTTGAGACAGAAATTGGCCTCGAACTTGTTTAATAACTTCCCCTCTGATTTTTGGAGCTGTGAGTCGTCTGTTTCTTTTACTTCATAAAATAATGAACTTATCCTCCTCTGTGGTTGTTGATTTTGGTTTCCCGGAGCGGTGTAAATCTTCGTGATCACCATACTTTTTAATCCGTTTGATAGCACGGTGAACACTATTTTTTGAAATTTTAAGTTCAGCCGTTATTTTATGTAAAGTTCAAATGACAATTCTGGAAGCCCAATTGTGCGTGTGAAGCTCAATTCTTTAACTTTGCCCATTTTGTATTAATTCAAAAGAGGAAAAAACAACGTTGCAATAAGATGTACTCGTAAAGCTCAAGGAGTGAACTAAACCCAATTAGATAAAATAGAATAAAAAGTAAGTAAATAATGATTTGCTGACAAACAATAAAAAGTCCTAATCTATAAACAGAATCAATAATTTGATAGAAATTATTCTCTGTGAATTACTAACGAATCCAAGAGGTAAATTGTTTCTCAAAGGGCAAAGTGTATATTATGTTAGATTAGATGGGGGAGTGCCACGCCTCATTCCACTGTGGATCCGCATGAAGCTCGTGGCTTCGGGATTGCTAGTCCCCAGTTGAAGAAACCTTGTCCTCGCCAGGCCGGCACACGCACAAAGGACAAAGGAGCGTTGTCTGCTAGTAGTAAATGGTGTATGTGCCTATTCAGCCGCCTGCAATGCCCTGTTAGTAGACGGGTATGGCTCAGTAGATTCCTGGTGAATGTAAGTAAATGTCTTAAGAAAGAATTTAGCCTGCCTCTGCCCTAGCGTTCTTTCCCACCATCCCAGATGCTGGTCTTCTATCCATTCCTTGATAGAAGCGTGAATGAGGCTCCTGGGAAACCACAGAAGGGCTTCGGCCGTATAAAGGTAGTCTTCGAGGTATATTATGTTAATAAAATATTTATTTTAAAAGGTGCCATTTAAATGGGGGAGGTATTATGCATAAATCACGTGAGTGGAAAATTCTTATTACAATGTAACCATATTTTTCTTTAAAGAATTTTAGTAAATAACTACATTTTTTTACTAATCCCAAACTTCTGATCGGTAGTGTATATATATGAGGGGGCGGCAATTTGTCTTTTTGTCCGGAGCTAAGTAACCGCTAGAGCACGCGCTGCAACTAGCCATAGAAGTGCAAAGGCTTAACTTTGCAAACAAATTAAAAACGAAACCAGTTAATTAATTCAAATTGCCAGAATTTACTTTTTGGATTGCACAGACGGCAAAATCCATCCGACAGTGGGAATTTATTGAATGTTTTTTTTCTTCACTTTCGTGATTTTCTCGAAATTGGCTGCAACGATTTTCTTTAAACGTTGAATACTATCTACACATATAAATTCTTATCAATTTTATTTGTCAGATTTTTCTGAAGGAACAATAGCAATATGCTTTTCTCTAAAGTATCACTAAAATAACTGATTAGCAATATGCTTTTCCATAAAGTACCACTAAAATAACTGATGACTGATGAAGTCCCGAAAATAAAACGTTTAAGACAAACAAATACTGCGAAAAATAAGATTTAAATAAAGATTGTACAAGAAAAAAAAATGATGTTCTTAATCAAAATGATGCTCTGTGGACAAAGTCTGCATTTTCTCTCTTAGTCTAGATTTGACATCCTTAAATTCATTTATTCTACTGCCGCGATTTAGGAAAAAGTAGTCTGGTATAAAACAATCACCCTTCTTCATTCCTTTATTGTATAATTCATTTGCAAATAAACGCTTAGTGGACATGTATTACAGATAAATAAACGAGTGAGGATTCTACTACTTACCTAAATAAGATTGCATTGTATGATAGCAAGGTCTTTATCAATCCAGTAGCAATAATTCTGACGGCAATTTGCAGGACAATTTAAGTTTCGAGATAGAACACCCTTCACAATTATTTGGAAGAATATTTTAAATCGGTATTAAATACAATAAATACATGTAACTTAATAAGAGAGAAAATAACTTAATTAATTTTAGAGTAAAAATTAGTCCCCTTTAACAAATAATTGAATAATTAATAAAAGACATAAAAGATAGAGCTAAGGAACAAATATAAAATTTTTCTTTTTTCTAACTGCTTTAAAAATGTAATTGTTGTAGATAAAGTTTGTACTAAAAAAACAGTACTGCATTCTTATAAAACAAACAAAAAAAAATTCAAATTTTACATTTTAGTTGAAATAAAAAAGAAAAATAGTTAAAAACGAATAAAAATTAACGTTTCTGAATTCACCGCCAGGTAACAGCACTTACTTAATCTAGTATTTGTAGTAGTTCAAATAATTGCCGCTAGAGAGCATAAGCTTCTAGATATACAGAATTGTAGTTCCATAATTTGCCACCCGATCACAGCGCCATCCTATGATGTAAAAAAATTTTCACTAGTTTCAATACACTCACAAAAAAATCTTTGGAAGTAGCGACACCTAGTGACAAACTATATAACCATAAATAAAATTGATTTCTCAGTAGGTGTTGTTATCTGGTGGCCATTTTTATAACTACAAATATACTAATTTTAATTACTTTATTAATTAGAAAACAAAAACAATTTGATGTGGAACACTCAACCTGTTTCTCTTACACCAGTTTTCAAAATCCAGTTTTATAATCGACAAACTTTAAAGTTAGAATACCAAATTTAATAAAATTCGTCGGTGTTTTTATGGAGAAAATCACAAAAACTAAAAAAATTACTTAGATGTACATTATAATTGAAAAAAAAGCGTTCATTTTTAAACTAGAAATAACTGAATATATTAATTATGTTAATATATATTAATAAAATTCAAATATTTTTTAACCTTTTTTTTAACAATATATTTCTTTTGCAAGCTATGAATATAGTTCTTGGCATATTATTTGCAAATATATTTTTCTGGAATATTGATAGACTTTATTCATTTATACAAGTTATTTTAGGGAAGGAGTTTGAGGGAGCTCCTCGTAGGTATTAAGTAAAGTAATACCTTTACAATCCTATGCATATCTTTCCTCCAAAGCCTCAGAGATAAAATAAAATAAGTGGTTTAACATTTCTTTATTTTCTATATCTAGTAAGTTAGCAAAAACATAAGAACTGTGAGAAGGTAAATACCTATTTAACAACCTCCTTCTCAAACATTTATAATAAGGGCATTCCAAAATAAAGTGCATAATATTATCATTTTGCCCTCCGCACAAGTAAAGCAACTCTTTTAGGATCAAATAAATAGGCTATTCCATTATAAAAAATCCTGGGGTGACGATCACTAGCTACTCTAATTTGAGCTATCAATCTGGTTTTAATGATATTGCACCTAATATTTACATATGAACTACCATTAGCCAAGGGACATATCAATCTATAGTGGATGTTATATGAAGAGTTAAGTACTTCATTGATGTCAGTTTAGAGAAAGATTTTTTAAGTTATTAGAGACCACGACCGCATGCTACGCCTCCCAGATGTCCTGCGCTTTTATAGAATAAAGCATTTCTCTCACAAGAGCCACCCAGTTAAAAGGAATGTCACAACCATCCAAAAGCTTCACAAGTCTTCTATAGCATATCTTCAGAGGTGAGCTGCTTTACATCGATAAAATCTTCAGCCAGAATCTTATAGATTTATTAAAAATCTTGGTTTTCCCTTGCCGTCATTCAGCTTCCAGCGAACGAAACTATTGGGGACTTGTCGTGGCAGATTTAAGAGCAACTTTAAGAATATCAATTGGACACGATCGACTATAGTGAAGTAGTTCAAGGCCCAATTTTTTAACTGATCCCAATCTTCTGATCGGTAGTGTACATATTCTTAAGGGGCGGCATTTGTTTTTTTGGCCGGGGCGACGTAACCGCTAGAGCGGGCGCTGGTAAGAGAAAGTAAAAAAAACCTATTAAATTTTATAGAGAGCAAATTTGTCGAAACGTAATCCTATATATTAATGTTACAATTTGCAGGACAATTTAAGTTTCGGGATAGAACACCCTTCACAATTATTTGGAAGAATATTAATAAATCGGTATTAAATATAATAAATACATGTAACTTAAAAAGAGAGAAAATAACTTAATTAATTTTAGAGTCACAATTAGCTCCCTTGAACAAAAAATAATTGAATAATTAATAAAAGACGTAAAAAAAATAGAGCTAAGGAACAAATATAAAATTTTTGCTTTAAAAATAACTGCTTTAAAAATGTAATTGTTGTAGCTAAAGCTTGTACTAAAAAGCAGTACTTCATTCTTATAGAACAAAAAAAAACATTCAAATTTTACATTTTAGTTGAAATAAGAAAGAAAAATAGTTAAAACGAATATAATTAACGTTTCTGAATTCACCGCCAGGTAACAGCATTTACTTAACCTAGAATTTGTAGTAGTTCAAATAATTGCCGCTAGAAAGCATAAGCTTCTAGATATACAGAATTGTAGTTCTAAAATTTGCCACCCGATCACAGCGCCATCCTATGATAGACAACATTTTTGGAAATGCGTAATGGACTCCCAAAAACAATCTTTGGAAGTAGCGACACCTAGTGACAAACTATATAACCATAAATAAAATTGATTTCTTAGTAGGTGTTGTTATCTGGTGGGCATTTTTATAATTACAAATATACTAATTTTAATAAATTAGTTACTTTATTAATTAGAAAAAAAAGAAATCTGGTATGAAATACTCATTCAAGTTTTCATAATTGTAATCGACAAACTTTATTAGTTAGTATACCAAATTCAATAAAATTCGTCGGTGTTTTTATGGAGAAAATCACAAAAACTGAAAAAATTACGTAGATGTACATTATATTAAAAAAAAAAAGCGTACCCTTCAATCCTTGAAATGGCTGGTCGAATTGCTTAAAACATTTCTTGAGAAATTTCATTCAATATTTATTTATTTATTGACTAAAGACATTATACATTTTCTATAGCAAGAGATTGACCTCTGCTGAAAGCTGAATAAAAAATACAAACGTCACAAGAAGAAACATTACAACTTAATCTTCAAAGTAATAAAATAATATTAAATACTTGATTAATAAAGTAGATAGTAACAATGATTTAAGTAGACATTATTCATTTATACAAATTATTTTAGGGAAGGAGTTTGAGGGATCTCCTCGTAGGTATTAAATAATACCTTTACAAACCTATCTATATCTTTCCTCCATAGCCTCAGAGATAAAATAAAATAAGTGGTTTAACTTTTCTTTATTTTCTATATCTAGTAAGTTAGCAAAAGCATAAGAACTGTGTGAAGGTAAATACCTATTTAACAACCTCCTTCTCAAACATTTATAATAAGGGCATTCCAAAATTAAGTGCATAATATTATCATTTTTGCCCACCGCACAATAAAGCAACTCTTTTAGGATCAAATAAATGGGCTATTCCATGATAAAAAATCCTGAGGAGACTATCACTAGCTACTCTAATTTGAGCTATCAATCTGGTTTTAATGATATTGCACCTAATATTTACATATGAACTACCATTAGCCAAAAGACATATCAATCTATAGTGGATGTTATATGAAGAGTTGAGTACTTCATTGAAGTCAGTTTAGAGAAAGATTTTTTAAGTTATTAGAGACCTCGACCGCTTACTGCGCCTCCTGGATGTCCTGCGCTCCTATAGAATAAAGCATTTCTCTCACTTTGAGCCACCCAGTTAAAAGGAATGTCAGAACCATCCAAAAGCTTCACAAGTCTTAGCATATCTTCAGAGGTGAAGTGCTTTACATCGATAAAATCTTCAGCCAGAAATCTTGGTTTTCATTTGCCGTCATTCAACTTCCAGCGAACGAAACTATTGGGGACTTGTCGTGGCAGTTTAAGAGCAACTTTAAGAATATCAATTGGACACGATCGACTATAGTGAAGTAGTTCAAGGCCCAATTTCTTAACTGATCCCAAACTTCTGATCGGTAGTGTATACATTCTTAAGGGCCGGAAATTTGTCTTTTTATCCGGGACGACGTAACCGCTAGAGCGGGCGCTGATGCTCTACAGTTTTTTGAGATGTTTAAAGGTTTCAAATCATTACAATCAGCGTTTTTCTTAAAGAGTAAATAATATCTCCTTTATTTTAATATTTAAATATAATAATATGTAAATATTTCACGTTTTTTTTTAAATTAATAGCAATTTTGAATACACCACATTATGATAGGACATTAATGCAATTTTATTGTAAAATAACTGTAGTATTAGGTACTATATATTACTTCTGTTGTATTTTTATTTTTCTGTATTATTTTATTTCTGTTTCTAAAAGTTACTATTATAGTTTGTTTAGAATAACACTTTAATTTTTATATTTTTTATATCTATATCATTGAAATAAAAAATATGAAATGGAAATCAAAATGACTGATATTTTTTATCAACTTAATTTTATTTTTCAGGAAAAAAAAATTACCGGTAATTTACTCGGTAAACCGGATTTTAATTTTCATTTACCGAATTACCGGTAAGTGAAATAGTCGGTAAATTTACAATCCCTATTACTTACGGTTGATGAAGGCCCACTGGCTCTACAAGCGGACCATCATACCTTACGGACTTACGGGGCAGTAGTTTGGTGGCCGAAAATGGAACAGCAAGGCGCGAGGAAGAGCCTCTCTGGGGTTCGGAGACTGGCGTGTATGCTGATCTCGGGGGCGTTTTGTAGTGCCCCAACGACTGCATTAGAGGTCCTACTGGAGTTGCCTCCTCTTCATCTGTTGATACAGGCGGAAGCGAGAGCCAGTGCGTACAGGCTAATGAACAATGGCCAATGGAAGCATATAAGCTCCCTAGCCAAGCACTTGGACATTACTCAGAAGGTAGACCCTGGCCCTATCCTTAGGATGGCTGGGGAGGTGAGTTGTCCAACGTTCCACTTTGAGCTCCCATTTCAAGTGATAATAACGTCACGATCGGAGTGGGCTAAAAGCTGGGAGAAACGGGGCCGGATTGGGGGATCCTGGTTTACGGATGGGTCCAAAATGGCCTGCGGAACTGGAGCCGGGATCTATGGGGTCAAACCGAAGGTACGCATTGCGAGGCCTCTCGGGGGATACTCCACAGTATTCCAGGCTGAGGTTTATGCAATAAAGATCTGCGCTGAGGAGAACCTGCGTATGGACTCTAGAAATAGAGAGATATGCATCTTCTCGGACAGCCAGGCGGCGCTGAATGCTCTTCGGGCGTACAGAATCACCTCCCCTTTGGTCAGGGAGTGCAGAGACTCCCTGGAGGCATTAGCCCGGCACAACAAAGTGCGGCTAATATGGGTGCCCGAGCATAAGGGGATTATGGGAAATGAGATAGCCGACCAACTGGCCAGGGAGGGAGCGAATACTCCCTTCCTTGGACCGGAACCTGTTCTAGGGGTGGCCAAAAGTATGGTAAGAGCGGCTCTGAGAGATTGGACTCGGAGGGAACATAACCGATACTGGAGGCTGAGTACTGGAGCGAAACATGGCAAGATGGCTATGCCAGAGCTGTGTGATAGAAGAACCAGATACATCCTGGGGTTAAGCAGGTATCAGATTTCTCTGATAACGGGCCTGTTTACTGGGCATGGCAGGTTCAGAAAACATCTGCACAAGGTGGGGTTGCTAGACGTAGAGCCCTTGTGCAGAGTATGTCAGGAGGAGGAGGAGACGGCCTCTTTCCTGTTGTTTGATTGCGGTGCAATCGCTAGACTGAGGTACGAGATCTTCGGCACGTTGAGACCGGAGGAAATCGTGCTCCAGGAGGGACTGGTAGGGAAGGTTCTGGACCTCATGAAGAGGGGGGGCTTCCGCTACTAGGTTTTAAGGGGTTGGCACAATAAGCCTCATTGGGAGGCTGCGGTGCCTGGGTTTTAGTCCCCCCCCCTGCAGTATTCTAATTCTAATTCTACGGTTGATGAATTTTGCCCGATATCTTCGTGTCTGATGGTTTGGTAATACCTAAACGGAATACCAACTTTGAGCTTCTTCCGACTTTTCGTTTTTTGGGAGATTCTGTTCACACACACACACACACACTCATATAGATCATACCCCAAAAACATTGTTTTCGTATTCAGGTGGCCTCAAAACTTATATTTCCGGTGTAAACTCAATTTCTAAAAATCTGGAACGATCGCAATACTTCCTCCTACTAAGAGAGTAAGAGAAACTAAAAATAAAAAATCGCAGGAAGTTCATACTTGTTATTCCGGAAGAAACATTTTCTGTAAATAAATATTTTGCAATTTCTTTAAGCTTGTACCATTAACTACACATATACAGGCAGGTAGGTTTTGGTAGGGTAAACGATATGGTCATTCAACCATTTATCGCGAGATGCTTTTAAGGATTCCCATTACAGGTTTCCCTTCTGATAGGATGTTGAAGACTTTTATCTTTGGCCATTCCTACACGGTTAGGTTGCCTTCTAGGGAAGATTGGTTAACCCAGGATCCGTCTGGGGTGATTCCTGAGAATTATTTCCGATGGTACACGTAGGTTCCAGGATGGATGGTAAGTCTGGGGCTGCCGTCTATTTTGAGACGGGAGACCATTTGGTGGTGCCTCTTGGTGAGTGGGCCACCGTTTTCCAGGCTGAGGTTTATGCAATTCTTTGCTGTATTTTGGATGAGAGGGTGCGTAACACTAATTTAAAAGGTGTTTGTATCTGCTCGGACAGCCAGGCTGCGTTGAAGGCGCTTAATTCATGTGTCTTCACTTCCAGATTGGTGTTGGAATGTTCTAAAAGACTGGAAGATCTTTCTTCACTGAAGGATGTGCTTCTGGTCTGGGTTCCAGGTCATATGGGAATCTTTGGGAATGAGGAGGTGGATAGGTTTGCCAAATTAGGCGCATCTCCCCTTTTCCGAGCCCCGAGCCTGCTGTTGGTGTATCTTTTGGCACATGTTTGTCAGGCTTCCAGACGTGGATGACCTCACAGCACTCATCTTTATGGATGACCTCAACGTTGTCGCAGTCTAAGATGCTCATTGGGGGTCCGGACGGAGCTTTGAGTGGCGGGATCCGATGCCTTTCTCGTACCTCTCTCAGGCACCTGGTTGGCTTCCTCACTGGTCATTGTGGCTTAAGGAGACATCTCTATACAATGAGACTCATGCCTGACCCTTTTGTAGATTTGTGAGAAGGAAGAGGAAAACCCTTGCATCTAATGACGGATTGTTTGGGCTTGAGGAGATTAGGTTTAAGATCTTCGGCCGGAATAGGATGTCGGTAGAGGATCTTAAGCTATATCCTTTTTAGGTTTTGGTCCGATTTGTTTGGTCTGCGGTGAAATTTAGATGGGTAAAACCTGGGCCTGGACTTTTGTTCCTGACCCATTGGTTGTTATACTTTAGGGGTAGCTTAGGGCTCAGGGAGGCTTTGGATAGCGTAGGGGTTTGCCCTCCCCTTCCTTGAATAATAATAATAATAATTACACTATAAACTATTATTTGAAATATTTGTCCGAAAAAATTCATTTAACAGAAGTTTTAGGGGAGGGGTGTGGTTATGCTTTCCACTAAAGTGTTTACTGACCTTATTTTTCAGTTTTCTGCGATTACCTCCAAAATGGAAACTTTTTCTGACAAAATCATTTAATGGGGGTCTTGAGGGATACGGAGATTATGCTTTTCTCTAAAAAAAATGGTTTTTATAGAGATTAGATTCTCCCACTCAAGTATCTTGAAATCAATGTTGTACACGAGATTTATACTTTCTCTTACTCCTAACAGGAGAAAGTATTATTGTAATCATGCCAGATTTTTGAGAAATTGATTTTTTATCGGATATTATGAGAATTAATGTTTTTAGCGAATAACCGGTGTCTGTTGATAGAATATTTCAAAAAAACAATACTTGCAGGAAGCCCAAACTTGGTGTTTCGTTAATGTACTACTACCCCATCAGTTACGAAGATTTCGGGCAAAATCCAACACATCCGAAATTGTGATTTTAATAATTTTGTTATTTCCGTTTTTTTTTTTGTGGTTTTCTGGAAAACGGTTCCAACGATTTTCATTAGAAGTTCGTAATATACTATCTATACACATAAATATCTATCACTTTTATTTGAAACAATTTCCCGGAAAAATTGAGTTTTTGGGGGTTCTGGGGGGAATAGTAACGTTATGCTTTCCTCTTAAGTGCCACTTCGATATAACATGAGGTTTTACCACCTACATACTAATTAATATATAAGCCCGCAAGGGGTATCTGTTGCATGCAGTTACTTGGGGATAGCGACCCCACGGGTACCGCAGCTCCGTATTCCATGCACGTCTTCAGAACAGTACACAATACACGTAAACCACATATACTGTACACTTTACAGACAATGACAAACACAGTACATAAACTAGGGTCTCCGCCTCTACTTAATTGGCGAAAGCCAAGGGAGAAGGAAGGGATTAGTTAAGTAGTAGAGCGCTGGATTTGCAATGCGGAGGTCCCGTTCGAATCCAGCATGCTGCCCTTACGATTGTTTCTTCCTAGGAGCCTCTACAACTCACTGTCCGGTGATGGGCAGTGTTGTCTGTAGCTGGAGAATGCTGCTTAGAGGCCTGCTTGGTGCATTGGAGAAGGCTCCGGAGGGACAATAGATCTTTCAGGTCGCAATGCAATAATCCCCTACAACAATCTAAAAATTAATATACATTGGAAACTTTGACAACATTCAAACTTTCGATCGTATCAAATTTTCGATATCGAGTTTTCACCAAAAATATCCGCTTTGTGGCCCCACCGGTGAGTCCAAAAAAATGGCTTTTATGTAAATAGCAAAGCTCGGAAACGATAGGATCATGATCATCATAGGATCTGACAGTAAGTTATGTATCAAAATTCCTCAACCGGAAGTACCACTTTACTAAATGATTTTTTTTCACTTTTTCGCGATATTCTCAAAATGGCTCTGACGATTTTCTTCAAACTTCGTATATCTACAACACAATGTAGATGTAAATTGTTGTAGGGGATTATTGCATTGCTACCTGAAAGATCTATTGTGCCACGGGGCGTTCTCAGTTCAAGCAGTATTATGTAGGTACAAACAGCACTGCCCAGCACTGGACAGAGAATTGTAGAACCTCCTGGGAAGAGAAAATCTAAAGGCAGCATGCTGGTTTCGAACCCGGGACCTCTGTGTTGCTAGTCCAGCGCACTACCACTGAGCATCACCTCCTTTCTTCACCCTTGGCTTAGGCCAATTAACTAGAGATGGAGACGCTGGTTTGTGTACTATGTTTATCCTCGTCTATAAGGTGTAGAGTGTATGTAGTTTAAGTGTGTTGTGTACTGTTTTGATGAAGTGCATGGTGTACTGAGCTGTGGTACCAGAGGGGGATACTCCCCAAGTCACTGCATGCAACAGATACCCCTTGCGAGCAATATCAACCACACATACAAAGATCTATTTTTAAAACTTTTATTTATAATATTTCACTGGAAAATTCATTAAAGGGCACTTTTAGAGGAGGGGTGGGGATAGATTTTCCTCTAAACTGCTGTTTATTATACCATATCTGTCATATTAAGAAATGTCAATTAGAATTAAATGTATTGTTGAAATTCCGAGTTTGGAAAAAATCGGATGACCAAAAGTGCGTTTACATTACCCCTTTACTAAATGACTGTTTTGCGATTTTCTCAAAAATGGCTCCGACAATTTTCTTGAAACTTCCTATATAAATTACACATACAAAGATGTACAACTTTTATTTAAATCATTTCTCTGGGAAAATTCCTTTAAGGGCAACTTTTAGGAGAGAGGGTGAGGTTATGTTTTTCTTCTAAAATGCTATCATAGTTGATTATACAATTCTATCATTCAAACAAAATTAATTAGCAATAAATAGATGGCCAAAATTTCCTAGTTTGCAAGAAAATTAATAAACCAGAAGTGCGCTTTTACTGAACAGTTTTTTTTAATTTTTCGACGAATTTCATTAGATTTGTTACACAAACTATAAAATTTTTGGTCAATTACAATTTTGAGAACTGGAGGAAGAGAAAGTTGTGTGTGAGTGTTTTAAACCAGATTTTTTTAATTTATTTTTTGAAATTTTTTCGAAACCGACTCTAAAGATAAAAAAGTATTTCTTTTATTTGAAACATTTTTTCAAAAAAAAAAACAAAAAATTAATTTGCATATTTTTACTGTTTGTGACATTAATTTCAAATTTTGAATGTGGTTGGTTCAGTGTTTTTAGTGCGCTCTGCTGGGCCATAATATAATCATCACTCTCTACCTGCTATGATTATAGGTTGGTATTTATCCCCCCACCGCCTATATTTATGTTAGGAAAAATATGAATAATTTATCATTTTATATATAATTATATTAAAAGGAGTAAGAGAGTAAGTCGCGTGAGTATTTCACACGACTTTTTTTTTCTTCTGAGAAATGGATTTTTGGTCAACTCTGGCAGTCCTTCGACTTTAGACTTATATTTCGACTAAAGTGATTTTTATTTATTATTTAGAACAGTTCCACTAGGTCTATCTACTATATTACTATTGTTTATCACCAAACCATCTCAAATTCAGAGATAATGAATATTTAAACATTTTCCAAGTAAGAACACTAGAAATATGCAGTTTTCTAAAGGTAATTTTAAAAATACAAAATATAAAGACTATATCGGAGTTTTTTTTTATTTACAATAAAAATGTTTATTATCAATATAATTGTAACATCAATTTAATAACAAGAAAAAAAAACAATAACAAAACCATTGTTTCTTTTTTTTTTAAGAATAAAATTATTTTTGCCTAACTTATAACTAAAACAAGAATTTTATCACAAAGTATAATAGACAATAGACATTTTATACAACTGGAAAATATATCTTTTTTATTTATTAATAAATCGGAATATTATTTAAATTATATTTAAATACATAATTTTGATAAGGCACTGTCAGTTACAGAGACGCATGCATATACATTTACACAATTAAAAATATTAAAAATTATCTATTTCGAAGTATTACTTTAGTAAAAATATATTTTAGAATGACAAAAATCTTGATCGATTTAAAAATCTTATTTCAAATTATTAATGCAACAAAAAGACTTGTTACTAATTAATCTTATTAAGAATGTAAAATTTCTTACTGAAATACTTAGTATAATAATTTAAAAAATTCAAACTAAAATAACAAACTTAACAAATTTAAAAAAAAAAAATGGTCCCCATGTTGTACAACAAATGCTTAGGGTGTCACTTAAAAATAATCTTTTTAAAAATTAATTAAATGAGTGGATGAAATATTGAATGGAATATTACAATTTATTTATTATAAATAATATTAAATATTAGATTATTTTTTTTTGGTTCTAATAAAGGTGGGTTGACAAGTGAAAAATGTAAATAACATCCCAGTTATACCCTCGCATAAAAACAAAAGTCACATCAAAAACCTAAAACACTGACGCAAATAATTAAAAAAAATAAAAAATAAAAACAATTAATAACTTCGGTATACTTTATTAATACAATCTTCCCTATATATAACTTACTTTTATGCTACAACTGTACAGCTAAAGCAGCTGCTGATATATTGTCACCACCACCTGCAGTTTGTGCAGCATTGGTGCAAATCAGGCCTGCAGCTACACAGAGTAAAGTATTTTCCTCTTGCCAACATGGTACTGGTCGTTCAGGATCCAATTCAACTCGACCAGCGTTATTATCACTTACAAGAGTTCTGGAAAAACTATCATCCATCAGTAATGCAGCTCTTTCCGAATCAATCTGAAACATGAAAAAGTATATAAATAAAAGTCAAATGTAAAACAATTTCACACTTAATGCATTTCAATGTTGCAGCAAACATTGGAACATGGCAATTTGGAAAAATGCTTAACTTCACAGATATTCCCAGAAATTTAAACCCTTTTTTTTTTTTTCTGATTTCCATAAGGGCACTTTCTATGATTTTTTTGTTTTGTAGTTTTCCCGTACAGGACCGAGACAGTTATTTCTAGATATAATTCAATTTCGAAAATCTGACTGGATCGCAATACTTCCTCACATTGAGATCTTATGAAACAAATATACAAAATTTTCTCTTTCCTTAATTTGTAATTTGTCAAAGTTCAACTGAATAATTTTCTTCAAACACTGAATTTTCATTTTCATATCAAACACAGGTTGTCGGCTGTTTGTTTGAAAATATTACAAATTAAAAAAAATAATCAAAGAATAACCCTAATGAGAAATTTATTGCTAAACAGGAAACATTTTTTCCTGTTTTGTTTCGCTCTGGCCATTATAGCTTGCTTGATGTCATTTTTTTTGTTTATATATATAATTTATATAAGTAAATTATTATTTTTTTTAAATTCTTCTAATTTAGATATAAATTAATTAAATCAAAGATTTTTTCGTGAGAGCCTGCTTCATTTTGAGATCATGATCGGTTTCGGGTGTTTGTTCATCTCAGAATGTCTCGATAAACGTGTGATAATGGGACTGCCTGAAGATGGCTGAACGTCCCACACCAGTCGAGATCAACTAAAAGAGCAGGCTATTAGGAAAATTTTTTGATGTTTTCTAGCTCTGCGGGACCCAATCAATCAACTAAATTATTTAAATTTTCTAATTTTTTTTTCTAATCCTAAATTAGAAAAAATTCTAATTTTTTTCTCTTTCTTAAATTCGTTATACTCAATAATGAAAGATTTTTGTCAAGTCAGGAAGTCCTTTCATCTTAATTGTCACTTAAATGAATTCTACAGTACGCCATCTACGTCAACAGTAACGTTAATTAAATATGGTGTGAAAATTCTAAGCAAAAAGTAAATTTGTCGGCTAAATTTTACAACTGCTTTAATATATAATTTTGTTTTGAAAAACTAATAATTTTATTATCATGAGGCGTTCCAATTTTATGCTATAAGGGAGCTGGAAAAAATTGAAACAAAACTTTTTGGACAGAATAGTATCAGAGATATTTTCCGTGATAGCCGCTTCTTTTTGTAGTCATCGACCGGTTTCGAGCGTTCGCCCATCATCAGGATGTTTTTGCTAAAAGATTGTGAAAATGTAACTTGCATAGAGCAAATTCAGTTTAATACACTAAGTGTATTAAACTGAATTTGCTCTGGGCAAGTCTATGTTATTACACTGTTTCGACAAAATCATCCTGATGATGGGTGATATATCAACTTAAAAAATATCTTTGATGATTTTCAGCTCTGCGGAACCAACCACAACAACAGAATAGCCTCTTATTATTCCAAAAAAAAAAAAAAACATTCTTTTCAAAAATAGGTTTCACATAGGTGAGAAAAAAACCTGTGTGTGATAAATGTATACCAAGTTTTAAAAAAATCGTTTGTCTTGCTGTTGATGTACTTATAAAAAATCGAACAAACTATCCATCAAATTAGACTATCAATAACTGATGTAGATGAAACCGGGCTGGAAATAATCAAACGTCAAGTTTGGAATTTCTTGTTGCGACATTTCGTTTTTTGATTGATTAAGCGATCTACACTATTATAGACTAAATTGTAGAAAAAAAAGAAAAATCATTTTCTTCTCAGACGGCCTCAAAATATGTGCTTCTTCTGTTAAAACTCGATTCGTTTATTAATAACTATAGCGACAATTTCTTTTCATGTTTGCTACAGCAAGTTTCAGCAAAAAATTTTTACTGTTTTAAGAGCAAGCAATAATTAATTTTATATATATCTAAAGAAGTAAAAAAAAAGAAAAAGAAATACCTCCGGCGAAGCGCATACATGTCTAAAGGCCGTTAATGAAGCCTTAGCAGCAGCAACATCAGTCTGTTTCCAAGAGGAATTAATTTCTGTCAAAACTGCTTGAAAAGCTAAAGTATGGACATGTATCCTTGTAAGCGGCCTGCTGTCACTAATATTCTGTGTTTCCTTCCTTATATTTCTAAAAATCA
This sequence comes from Triatoma infestans, assembly GCA_011037195.1. Taxonomy (NCBI): domain Eukaryota; kingdom Metazoa; phylum Arthropoda; class Insecta; order Hemiptera; family Reduviidae; genus Triatoma; species Triatoma infestans. Next base: position 62,577 of record JAAEAF010001262.1, on the reverse strand, counting down.
ATTAGAAATCTCAATTAGTTTTTAGCGCGTTTCAAGTATTTCAGGACAAGTAAATTTGCTGATTTTTTGTTTTATTTTCAGTTTGCGATTGATGCCAAAATAATTGAATGAAGGTTTATAGACTGTAAGCAGCTAAAAGAAAAGAGATAAAAGACAAAATTCTTCTAAAAAATATGTTATCATTTAATCCCACGACCTCATTGCTTATTATGCTCTTCATGTCCTCCAAGCTGAATAGCCAATACTTCCCTTCTATCGGCTTGATAATGTTGCGAAAAATCGTACAAATCAATCATTTTATTCCCTTTGATTTATTGAAAACAAAACTGATCGAACAGTAAGTAATTCCTTAATGCAACAATACTACATAAGACTTTTTTTGTAAAATCCTAAGTCTGGGTATATATCTCAATAACTAATATAACATACATTTGAAATTCTGATACATATATCAACTTAAACCATGTTTAGCTCATTTTAAAAACAACAAACTGAAATGGTTTTATAATTTAAATTTATAAGAATTAAAATCTTGAGATTAAGATGAATACGGGAAACGATGACAGGTTTGTTTTGTTAAAAAAAAAAAAATAATAATAATCTGATGTAAAACACTCACATCTCTTACTGAATTTGCACAGTTATAGTGGACAAATTTCCTTAAAAAAATTGGCTCCAATATTACAATTATCTAGGAGCAAAAAAATACGACATATGAGGAAACGTTACCTTCAACTCTCCAGAAACCCCCTAAAAGCTACTAAAAAAAGTAAATTTCAAAGTAAATTTCAAAGTATAAGTTCAAAGAAACTCGATGGTATCTTATCAATAAAATGGCAGAAAACTGAAAAAGAAGAAAGAATAAATTCAGTAAGTCCCACTTCCCGTCAATCGATTTTCTTCAAACTCGTAATTCTGACAATACATTCAATTCTTATTAATATTATGTAGACAGTAAATAAATGAATAATAAATTAATTAAGACTACAGACAACCAATAAATTACTATCACACAAAACATTTACTCCGCCTACCCAAGGGAAAGACCCCAGGACATACGCCGCGACAGAGCAGATTCCGCAAACATTTTGAAGGCATTATATGCCGTCTCATTTTCAAGAAGCAAGGGCAGAGTGTCATTGTTAAGGTTAACATGAAAACCAATTCCTCGCCACAAGTTTGTGCGGAGATCTTCATAAAGCTCACAGTCTAAGACTATGTGTTCAGCGGTCTCCTCTTCGCCACAGCGACATCGACCCTCACTCACTAGCCCCATTCTAAACCACTTGTCATTTATCTTGTCACTAACGCATGGGAACTATGTAAATGTTGGATCTAATAATATACGAAAACGGCGCTTTATAATCACTTCTTCCCAAATCCTCCTAAAATGGATTTTCCCAAAAAATGTTTTTAAAAAAAATTCTGCAGCCATTTTCGAGAGCAAAAACCTAAAAAAAATCCATCCAGTGGTCCGATTGTCTGATTTTCAACCAAGAATTTATTGCCAGGTTACTTTTTCTCACAATCCTGTAGGTTGTACAGCATTCAGCAAGTAAAACAAACGAAATATCAAATTCGTTATTTCTGCGATTTTCCTATAATACACACACCATTTTAAGGAAAAAAAAAGGACCCGAAAACTGGATAACGAAAATTTGACACGATTGTAATACCTTGGAAAAAGAGAAAGTAATAATTTATAATGGGAATTCACAGATCTGATTCAACGATTATAAAACTCAGTTATAATATCTATATAAATTACTATCACACGTTTAAACGCATTCCGGAATCTTCAATAGTTTCGCGAACTGGCAGTGTTGAAAGCATCTTCTGGCGGAGGAAGATATCTAGCAATTTGGTAATTTTATCTGACACTGCAAACAAACTAAAACCTCATTTTTAGATTTATCCGCTATTTATGAATAACATATATGGTGGCTCCGCAATGTGCTGTGAAGTTACATTTATCATGATAAATGAATTCCTCTGAGGAACGTTTGTTAATAACTTTAAGGAACTAATATAATAAAAATAAAATCGTAGGTATAGTTTATCAGTAATCATGTTCCTCTTTGTCAACCTCTTTGATCTATTTAGCATGCTGCACCATATGCCGCCAAACTCTATTACCACAAGCAAGAGCTATTTTCGACTGCCAGAACAATGTTGAAATTGTTTTTTACTATGTTCGGATTATAACTATTGGCCGTATTGGTTTGATACACAAATAAGCTGCGTGCACATGCAAGTTAATAAATATTAGCTTAAAATACCGTTTGGGATGCAAATTTACTCCCTGTACTTACCTTAGGTCACATTTCATGTTTTAAATGTTGCAAACATTCTTAGTAAGGTCGGCATAATCCGAACTTTACTTTCAGAGAAGGGTAAAATCAGAAAGTGCCTTACAAAATGGCTTATGAGTAGCATACCTTTAATAGCATAGTCTTGCTAAATAGCATACCTTTAATGGCTCAATGTACTAAAGCAGCGACACTTCAAGTTAGAAGAATCACTTACATAAAACGGACCTTTCAGATGATCTAGTTTATAGGAAAAGACACAAGAAGGATGGAATTGTTTTCCTTCTTTTCAGCCTTGTGTTTATTTAAGCGATTTACACAGGAATGAACTGAATGTAAATTGGGTAGCATAATCGGTCCAGTAAGCAGACTTGCCTTTTCCATTTTCAGAAGACATTGACTAATAAAATTGAATATAGATAAAAAAAGGTATACTATAGCAATATAATAACAAGTAAGTAGGAGCCAAAACGTTCTTGTCCCATTTCTGTTACAATATTCTACGAACTCATCTAATGGATTGCCATATCAGAGATAGATCAGTGAATTCTCTGGCAACAATTACATTCGCGCCGGCGCTCCATAACTGGCATCCTTGGCTCAAGGATCTGCTTGCAGCTTGCCTGCTGATATTCCCAATCATCAAAGTTCCTAATCACGGTCGCTCAGAACTGCGATTCCTAAACTTGTACTGTTACTCTCATATATTCACAAACATCTCATCTCATTTCATCATAGTGTAAGAAAAGGAAACATGGTATAAATAAAATACTTAAACATTACATTCATTTTAATAGCAAACTTATTTCCCTTTAAACATGAGAAATAGTCAGAAACAGTCTTTAAACAATTCAGATAGTCCATTAACTTGGACCTCATTTACGGCAATAAAAAGATAAAAGATACCAGATGTTAAGGACAGCTAGAAAGATTGCTTGGATGAAATCAACCATGAATAAAGAAACCAAACAAATACTAAACACAATACTGAGAACTATCTGCTTAACTGCAGAGTTTCTGAGTCTCTAAGAATCAATTCCAATATTCAAAACTTCTTAATCTAAACTTCTTTAACAAAGCGCCTAATGTGCTACAAATTTAGCTCACTTAAAAACCTTAATGTCTCTCTCATACATGAATTATCCCGTGTTCCATAATAACCTAGTCTTCTGCACAAGCCAGAAGAGTATACTTATCCTGACAATCCTCCAAATTGGCCAAAAGACTCTGGCTTCTCGAGAACCTTCTCATTTTACATACAATTGAGATGCTGAATCCTTAAGAACTTTTATTAGGAAACTGTAGATTCGTAAATAGATATATTAAATAATAAATGATTATATAAATAAAAGTACAGCTAATTCTGACATTAAATTTTCAGAAAGGTTACTGAATTAAAACTAATACACTAGAATCTGCATTAAACATAAGTATAGTGATCAGGATTCGAGTATTGTAAGTATAGAATTCCTCAATTAGAGCTGAAGAACGAACTAAAGGCTAGGTGCCACCGTAGCAGCAAATAATTACAGGTTAGCAAGAAAATAAAACATATTAAGAACTCGTTTCGTAATCCGGCTAAAAGAATCAAAGCAATAAGATAAAACTCCAATAATCACACAAACCTAAATATCAAGCACTTTGCCACCTCCCAAAATTCAACATTCAAGTACACAATATAACAGGAACATCCCTAATAAGATTAGTCAAACAGTTAACACACTTACTGAATTCCATTTCAAATTATAAAAAAAATGAACAATAAAAAAACCATGCAAAGCCAAATCCTACTAGCAAACATTTACGTTGTGTATTAGTAGTGCACTGATGAAATTCATTGACTTGAAATTTTTTCCACTAATCCAGCAATTAGATATATGACCTAACCCGTAGATCTTATATTTTAGATAATTGCTCTTACTTTTAGTTTTATAGGCACATATCAACATTAGTAATTTTCAACTAATGAGATTTTTGTAATACAATGCCGAAATAAAGAAACAAAAATCAATAAATCAGAATAAAGAATCGAAGAACTGACGGTATTTGCTTTTTAATCCTAAAAAATTTAGCTTATTTCTTGAAAATAAAATCTAAGTTGCATCTTACCTAAAGATGAATCTCATTTGATCTAAAACAGAAGCCACTCGTGGCATAGAATCTGCTACTATGCTAATATTACCATACTTGTAAACACTATATAAATTTGCAAGCTCCTAAAAAAAAACACACACACATACGTTTAAAAAAATTTGGAAAAAAAACAGTTAGTACAATCAAATTTTATAAGAAAAAAACTTTTACAAACTTGTTCATTCATTCCTAATGAATCTGCATAAGGCAATAAATATACTCTCAAAAGATTAAGAAGTTCGTCTTCGGTAAATGATGCCATTTCAAAATGTGTTTTTGTAGATTTTGGTACACTAAATATTTGATCGCGAATTTGTCTTATTTTACGTTCACGCACACCTGTAAATTACAAAATAGTATTTTTTTTTTTTTTTAAATGAGTGGCGAAAAGGGACAATATAATTAAAAGGCCTAATTAAAATCCAGAACGTGTAGAAATCCTACATAGAAGAGTTCATTATGATCGACTATAATTCATTTTAAAACATTATGAGCTTGCAAGTTTTTTCAAGCTGAATTGAAGAATCTGTAAGGCCAGGCGCGCTGTCTGTAGTGGTGAGTGGCATAGAAGTGGTGTGATGCTGGGTGCACTGAAATTCCAGTATTTACTCGCCACTTCAAGTGTCCAGTTTTCATTAGTTAAAATGACAGTGTCATAGGATGAAATGCTCTTATTCCTTCTTCAAATTATTAAGGTCAACAATGCTCAAGTAAAACGCAAACAAAAAATGCATCGGACTCACTACTGAGGAAAAAAAATCGCATTTACATTTTTAAAAGTGATATGCGTCTTGATGACAAGAAATTCCAATGTCACATTTAATAAAACGTTACAAAAATAAATGTATGTAATAATGAAAAAGGCGATTCAACCTTTCCACTCAATACGAAAGTAGTGATAAAAACAAAGATTGAAATAGCATTAGAAAAAATCTCTTTTAAAATAAAAAAGTGACTCTAAGATGATGTGGCAAAAAATAAACTTGGAAGCTGCTAGTGGGCTACGGTTTCGCACTCAACCTCAATGCGTGCTTCTACATTCATTTTCTTAGGTTTAATTGTTTATTTCTATCAGATTTATCATTGCACCACTACCACACCATCACCACGCCACTTCAGACTGTGCCTGGCCCAAGGAAGGAGAGGAAGAAGTCTGTAAAATATACGATATATAATTTACGATATACTAAATAATAATAAATATATATAAAAATAATGCAACAAACGTCTGTCTATTACTATCATTTCGTTCCTGTTTAAATTAATTTTGTGGGAGGGGATTGTTAAAAAATAGTTCGATAATGTTCGTAACTTGGTAAAATTTTCTTTTTTATCTAACTTTCTAAAAAACAATAAAAATATAATTGTAGTTTTCAACGGATTATTTTAAATAACATTTAATACTAGCAGAAATAGATAATGTTAAAGATATTTTATCGTTTAGTCCCTTCCGGTATTTTAGGGATAAAATAATGCTGGTAAAATTTCTAAAAACTGTAATTAATCGTTTTATATGCTAATTCTATTAATTCTGAATGCTTCTCATTCGAAAGTAAGATGAATACTTTACATTCAATCGTAAAAAAAGATACACAGTAAATCTGTCTTCACTTATTTCATTAGCAATCAATTTCATATTGTTTGGCGGATTGTTAATGTGAAAAAAAAAATTCTTTATGTGAAAAGGGCATTAGAAATTTTAATTTCTTTCCTTTTTCTTTTTTAAATTTTGAAATATCAAAAATCGTTTCCAAATGGAATATTTTAAAAGTAAAGAAGAGATTAAAAGTTATAAAGTATAAATGGCTCATGCACTGTTATGTAGTTACTGTATATGGTACTTTAAATAGAATACCTTTCTATGTTTACAAACATAATTAGAGCATTAATAAAAAGTTCATGTAGCACATGTATTAATCACACAGCCAAATAAATAAAATAATACTAATAATTAATAACTCCAGAATATTAATCCATCTCATTAAAGCGGTCATTCAAATTATTTCAAATATGTCTCAAGATTCAGCCACTGGATTGAAAAAAGAAAATTCTTAACATGAATGTATAGAAACTATACATACCTTCAGGAAAATAAATATTATCCAATAATTGAAGGCCACTGATAATAAATAAATCTGGATTAAATGATTGCAATGGAGCCTTTAGAAACTTCATTGAATGTAGTTTAGGATTATGTTTATCATTATGAATGATATATCTAAAGAATAAACAGAAAATATTGAACAAATAAAAAAAATAATGATTTATAATAGAAAATTTCTTAAAAAAAAAAGAAAAAAAGAACTTTTACAAAGTATTATTCTATATGTAGGTTTCCAGAATTCTTACCGATTAGCTCTAGGAGAAGTATAAGGGCCCCATTTTTCTCCAGCTTTATATTCCAATATTAAATGGATATCATCCCTTTGGACTGAACCTCCAACCACTATGGAACAATGTTATTACTTTGCAACTCACATGCTTTTTTAATATGCTCACATTAAAAAACAAACAAAAAATAAAACATTACATTAAATGTACACAAAAAAGTTATGAGCTCACTGCACAAAAAAATATTTGAAAAATAAAAAGTAAAGAAAATTTTAGTTTTTTTTTTAATTTTAGTACAATTAAATTATAAATAAAAATGGATTCTTAAAAAACAACCTCATAGCATTATTTATTACTGTACGCAAGCAACTACTGATTGTGATAATCAATAGAAATCGCCTTTCATTTGTTACTGAAATTTGACAGCTTTACCTAACATTATTACAAGAGTTATTACTATTTTTTATTATTATTATTTAACAGTCGATTTTTAGTACTGATTTAATTTACGATTTATCTCTGATCGAAGTTTACAGGAGACCTTGTGGGTTTACAAAGTTAAGCATTCACAGCAACTCACATACCACCCTTCTGCCAATTATTCTAGCTAGCAGCACAGATTTAGTAAATAATTTATATAAAAGAAACTCTAGCTGTTTACCACTGGCATACTCCATTTTCGCACGCCATATTCCTACTCTTTTTTAAGCATAAATGTAAATTATATTTGATTTTCTTGGTACTACACCTTAAATTCATGTAAATTATGTTCTTCATTATTATTCACAAAATTACAAGGAAATAAGTGTAACCAAAAAGCTATCGCTTCTGCTGACATTCTAAACAGCAAATATAATTCATTTAAAACAATGCTAATTAAACCAGAAGCAATTTTGAGAATAATTTTCCAACGAAAGTATCCAAAGAACAAATAACGCCTAGCAGAATCTATTCGGTCCTATTCAAAGAGAAGACGGGGAAGAAGAGAAGCATTTCGTATCAAGTACAAAGAATAATCAGCATCTTAGAGATATGTAAGCATACCGATAAATTATTCTAAATTTCTTTTTCAACTACTTCTGTCATATACATTTTTTTTTTTTTTATAAATATTAATTGAATTCAAAGCAAAAAAGAATTTAAAGCAGCAAAAAATTCAGCAATACTACGACTAAATAAAAAACTATTCTGAAATATTTCCTTAAAATTCTTTAAAATATTACAGTAAAATACATATAGTCTTTGGTTCTATTTTTGATGGCTCCCACACACAGGGAAAAGCCACTTCTTATATAGGTTCTTGGCGACCCTAAGGTATTCCAGTCTAACCATATGAACAGCATTGATTAATATGTGTACAACTACTTGGATTTAGTGTTTATTTACCTACAGGCAACCTGAATGATACACATACGTGAATGTGTAATTCACACTTACATATTCATCGTACACTCTATGGCCAGCCATTCATTCCACTCATTTATCTTCTTTTTTTTTGCCTTCCCTTATTCCTAGTAAAGTAATGCCTATTTTTTCAGGCGGGTTTAACGTCCAACTACCAAATTAGGTGTCGTGGACGGGGGCGGAAGCAACTACTTACTCCTAGTAATTTTAATTAGTGTTGTCGTATAAAGTAAATATCTCAAGTTTAATTTTAGAAAAAATATGTTGAAACTTTTTTTTTTTAAATTAAATAACTTGAACATTATGACGTATTCTAAACATAGAAATTCAAAAACTAGGTAAAGCTCACTGCATATATGGATCATTGGGACAGTGGTTTGGACAGATCACGGACCAGATCACCATAAATATCACATCAGATTTTTCTTTCTGGAAGAATTGGAAATATTAAGAACAAAAAACAGGAGCTTTCATTCAAGTACGTGAAAATGAAGGTGAATTGCAATGAATTATAGATTCATTGTCAAAAATAACTTTCTTTTAATATACAAATGAGCATACTTTTCATCAACCGGCAGACATGCAGGCAAATTAATAAAAACTGTATACAAAATGAGCGACGAACAAAAAAACTTAAAAAAAAAAGTTTAAAAACCTTCAGATACAACAAATCAAAATTTTATTATATAGATTAGATAACAGGTTAAATAAAATCCAATGTTTGTAAAAACGGTAACGTTTACTATTTTTATTAATATTATTTTCAACCATACCGATTTGTTTTTTTTTTTACTTTTTTAATTTAATTACCACATAATTTGAAATGGTCATTGTTATATATTTCCCTTCATTAGTATACATGTATTCTAAATGTAATAAGAAATTATTTGGTAATTAACATTTTATTTGCTATACAATCATAAACATAATAACATGTACATGGAAAATAATGGTATAATTTCTTTATAGAAAATAAATTGCATATTAATGACGATAGATGACCTCATTGCAGTAGCGTCGCGCTATTATCAGATGTGGGGACACCACACTTTCAATTCAAATTAATCATAAAAGTTCATTCTTTTCTAACTCATAAGGTTTTGTAACCTTTTTAAAGTTTAAGAAAAAAAAAAAGGGTTCAGTGAAGGAGTGGTTACCATATACAAAAAAAATTAATGCCACACTCGTGGTAACATTGTCAAAAATCAGCTTTAATAAAAAGAAGGGTAAGTCTTCAAACTGCACTGAACTGAACTATGTGGTATAATATTTATTTTCTAGATCTGTACTTCAAAGATTTTTTCGTGATAGGTGTTTCATCTTGCGTGCCTATCTTCAAGAAGTCTTGATAAATAGTGTGATTCAGAGACCCTCAAGGTGCAAAAGATAAAAAGTTACTACATACAGGCACTGTACATGTGCAAAAGTATGAATTGAGCTAGTTCAACAATCTCACACTTCATCAAGGCATCCTGAGAACACCATAATCAAATCATGAAAAAAATCTTTTATGTTTTCAAGCGATGCAGTCCCAATTAACTAATCTGTTCAGGATCACTATCCGTGGAACCAAATTTGTTGGATGGACGTCTGAAAAATTGACATTACTTTACTGTCAAGATCAGATACTGGTGCAAATCAGGTGGTTAAAACTAACAAAACTTCAATCTCCTACAGTGATATATTACCAATTTTCGGATCATAGTGTAACAGTTTTTTCGAATAAAAGTGGCGGGGATTGTGTCCCTACGCGACGCTACGGCCTTGCTGAATACTGTACATTCAATATATTAATAAACACAATAATATTACCTTATTTAGAAATGAAGACTGGTTCACTGGGTAATGGACGTTAATAGATGATAGAAGTACCATTTGTAAAAAAAAATACCTAATTAAATATGTACTACACAACCAGGAAAAAAAATCACAATACCTTTTGTATATGGTGCAATAAGTTCTAAATGCCGTGATGTAAGTGAAGCAGCCAATAATACTTGACAACCTTCCTGGCTCATCCTCATCGCCATAACCGCAGCATTTCCTCCAACACTATATCTATAATGTTGTAATCGTTCGGCTTGTTTCACCAATACATCAAATAATGTTGAATTTGCCACATAACGCCTGAAAGAATTTTTTTTATTAACATTGATTTATTTATTGAAAAAATGTACTTATTTATAATGAAATTATTGATTATTCCATGATGAAAGATATTATGGCAAAACCTATCAAGCCATGTTAATCCTTACTTTATCGTTTTACTTTTGTTTTTAACCCAGTCATTTCTGCTTAAATGACTTTTTATTTATATAAATTTAATAAAAATTTATTTTTATAAATAATGTGTGTAATCTTAAAAGAAGTTTGTCAATTTTACCAACAAGATGGCATCATATCAAAACCACCTGAATAGACTAGATGGCCTAACCCAACCATCATGTAAATTATTTTCAACCTATCCACTAAAAATGTATTCAATTAATCATAGATCCTAATCAATAATTTTTAATATATAAGTGAACTACAAAGGAATAAAATATTGTTGACTCAAAAATTATCATATTAAAATTTCATAATTACAGTTTATAAATGTTATTTAGGCTTAAATATATTTTTTATTATAACCATTAATTAATTTTGCAGTACTACAAATTACTAAAGAATACTTAAGCTCCACACGCCATACAAATAAAATAAATTAAAGTAGATAAGATATTATTGTTATACGATGAAATTTTAAAATAAATATTTAGCGATAAATGTTATTATCAAAAAGCACTTTAAAAACTATTGGAGCAAACTGTTATAATTAATTAATATATTTGAAAAATAATGGTAGGTGTACTTTATAATTTTTAAAACACTAATGCCAAAATTAGTGCAAGATTAATAATATATATTAATATATTAATGATATTTGTTCCTGTTCATTGATAAATTCCATTCTTCAAAAATCCTTATGGATATGAGGCTTAAAAAGGGAAGAATTTATTTCAAATAAGAGTACTATCACGACAATCGATATCGAGCCAAATTATAACTTCAAGAAAATGCCATTATGTCAATATCTTGCTTGTGGAAAAGAAATAATAAAGGAAAATAAGCAAGCCTTTTTTTAAAGTGAAGTTTAAAATTAAAAATGTTTTATAAAATTATTTAAAAATACTTTAAAAGTAATGTAATTTTTTAAGAATCAGGGGATAGGATTAGCTCGATGGTAGCGCAGTAGACTAGCATGAGAAGGCAGTATGGCCCTTGGATTTTCTCAACCTTCGAGTTTCTACAATTCAGGCCGGTGTTAAGCAGTTTGTAGCACGAGAATACTGCCCAGAGGCCGAATACTATGCGGGACGATAATGACCCAGATGCTGATATGCCTTAAAATAATAAAGTTTCAGATAATTTAAAGTAGCAAAAAATTATACTAATTAAATTCCAAAATTGCTTAATTTTTTCAGAAAAAACAACAACTAAAAATCCGATTTTTATAGACTTTGGATTTGTTTTCTTTTTTCTTTGTATTTGTAAGATAAAAGTGGACAACTAATGATGTTAACAAAGTTAACAGAGCTTCTTCAAGCTATTTTTCCCAATAGAACTTTCGCAGGGGTCAATAACATCAAAATTTGGAAAAGTAAAAAATTTTTATAATTAATGATGTTAAAAAAAAATATAGCCGGAGTCACGGATCTTGGAGATTAGGTCAAAATACTGAGTGTTTTTTGTCATTCCTTTGAGAGATCTGGAATTTTTCCCAGAATTTAAAAGAATGTGCTGTTCCCAATGTTTGAATGCAAGGGATGAAAATTATAGTACGTACTCAAATTACTATGGACATTTCTTCAAAAATCTTAGCGTCTGTGGGTACTGCAGCCTAACAATAAGAACATGAGGTTCAACATAAAGGTTGTGATTACTAGGGTTTAGCTCACCCAGAGACAAATTTAGCTCACTGTCCCATTTTTATTGACGCTACATATAGTACGAACACAGAATCAAATGTTATAGTGGATATGACTTAGTAATTGGCGCTCCCTAGCACCAACAAATCAACACTAGCTGATGATTTTTGTGGAATGCTACTCAATGGTGTTTATCCGGTCATTTTAGCAACTTAAGCTTAAAATGTTTGCTTCTAGTTCAATAAAAATTCAGAAAGAATTCCTTCTTTCGGAAAAAGAATTGAACTCCCAAACAGTTTCGAGGCGAGGCAATGCTTCAAAAGTGTATAAATGAATAAATATTACAAAAGGGTGAACCTGATTGGGAAATATAATCTTCTGAAGCGAAATGTATATTAGATCATAACTTTTTCAAATTTTATTACATAAATACTCTTTTATGTATAATGCCATTTAATTTTAGAAATGAAACTTAAACCTATGAATAACCAATGAACAGAGTGGGGGAAAATTATTTTTTCATTCAAAAATACCGGCTGGGCCAATCTCGATATTTCGCAAACTAGGAAAATCATGTGGACCTGGGTTTGAAATTCGAAATCATCAAAAGGGTCCTTGATTAGCTTGTTTTTAAGTTTTATAGATATAGAAGGAGTGCGCTGCAAACGAATTTAACATTACTAATTAGGAATTTGTTCGGTTATGCAGAGTTAAGGTTCTTGGTGGCATTTTTGAATTTTACATCCTTGTATCCAATTAAGCACTTTCTGGGTATCACCTACCATAAATATAACTCGATTGACATATGATATATTGCAACTACGAAGATTCTATCTCACTTAAGTTACGTAGCGCCAAAATTGATTTGGAAAGCAATCTAAAAAAAAATAAATTGATTCATGCCTAAAGCAAGCAAATTTACCGGGCTTATCTTGGTACGGCTTTCGCATAACAATCATTTGATACTAAATACATCGAAACTTATTAAAAATGGTTACTTTTTCCTACTCTTTGTTAGCAATACAGTTCAAATCAATAACAAAATTAATGTAGTAAGAACTAAATATCAACCGGGAAATCAATTCTTTACTTGGAAAGCGTTAAACAATATTTTGGAGAAAAAATAAGTATTGCAGGAAAACCAAAAACATTCTTATATCGACGCAATTTAAAAGTTAGTAGGAAGTTGAAAATTATCAATTTTTTATGTAAGAGCCAAGCTAATGAAATAGATAAAAACTAAAGCAACCTATCACCAACTAAAACGATACTAAAAAGCTAGTTAAAAAAAATAACCAATATGGTAACCTTTACATATAACATACCTTCAAGGATTACTGGAATTCCTTCCGGAATAAAGTAACTTATCTAAAAAATATATAACTTTCAATATTATAAAATATGCTTACTCAGTTGCCGCGCCATTTCGAAAATAATATGCAAAAGATTTCCTTAATTCTTCCAATGAATTAATATTATCAAAATGTTCTGGTGGACCAAGTTCTTCATCATATGGAATTAATTCTTTTCCTTTAACAAACAAATCCACACAAGCTCCATAGCCAACTGCGACTTTTGGAGATAATTTTGTATGTTGTTCTTCAACCAATATTAAACCGTTGATTACATCCTTCAGTCTATCTTGTAAATCATCAGAGGGATCCCTCATATACATGGACAATAAAATACATAGTATAGTACAAGTACCGAAGCTAATAAAGTGATCTGTGATACCCATTTTGACAATCAGAATATAATTATTTGAAAACGTAATTAAAAAAAAAAAAATTTCAAGTGAAGTTAAAGAAAAAGAATTTCAGAAATGGAAACAATAAAACAAATAACCTCCATTATTCCTAAATTTGGAGAGTTCAAAAAACACTGAAATATCACGACCACTACTGTACCAGGAACTTTGAGCCTTATAACCACACCATCACTTTATAACCTAGCAGTAACCTTACTCGCCTTGAATTCTTATCATGGTACTAACGCAATCGTCTAGTAATTACAAAAGTTTTTGCTCATTATAAAACAAGCAAAAAAAATATTATGAACCTTCTGTTAAGTAAACAACACAAGTTTTCCTCATCGACTAAATTATTAAAAGTGAAAAAAATGGTTTTATATATTAATCGATTAAATCTGTTGCCTTCTTTTGAACGTATATTAATTTATGAAGAAATTTGGTGGGGATCGGTCAAGAAAAAACATTCAAATATGCAACGTGATGCGATGTAAAAAGAGTTTCCTAGTTTCCTGTCTTTATCAAGGCTTTAATATATAGAAAGTCATGAACATGTGGAGACAGAATTTTTAAACGTAACATTTGTTACATCGCAGAAACATAAAAAGGAAAATTAAAAGTTACTAGTGTCTTGTCTTAAATCATCTACAGAAAAAAAAATTTTTTTCTTCATAACTTAATTCATCAACGGTCAACAAATTCTTTTATACATAAATTAATTCTTCAGTTATGAACCATATGACAAATCTCATTAATAAAAGTTTAATCAAATAATTAGCATAGAATAAAAAAAGAAACAATACTAGAGACATTGAACCCAGTGCTATTCAACCCAAATGAAATATTTAAATTAAGTTCCTTATCTGTGCTCGAATTCCTTTATGGCGTAAAATAAATCTTGAGATTAAAGAAAATCTTCATTATACAATTTTCAAGTAGAGAAAAGAAATAAGCCTCTGAAATATCAAAAATTTACCAATTTTTCTTAAAATTCTGAAAATATAGGCCCTCCGACCGAGACCTGAAAAACTGACGTCAGAGCGGGCCCTAATTGCGGAAAAAGAAATTTATAACAATGAGTGTTACAGCTATTTCTCCATATATCTACACCTAAGGCAAATAATGTAAAAAAAAAAAAAGCAAGATAATTTCTCCTTTGGAGAAAACAAGCCCAATTTTGGTTTGGGAAGGCTTTTTGAACTTGCTCGGCTTCATTTCCATGGCGTGATTCGCTTTTTAGAAATATCTGGATTTAGTTTTGATAAAAAAGTTAGTAATAAAAGCAACAAGCGTTGAGCCATCTAAGTGTATGAAACCTAGTTTATAAGGAAGTGTAGATTTGTAGATTGTTGTAGGGGATTATTGCACTGCGACCTGAAAGATCTATAGTGCCCCAGGATCATTCTCAATAGTATTATGTAGGTACAAACAACACTGCCCAGCACCGGACAGAGAATTGTAGAGGCTCCTAGGAAAAGAAAATCTAAGGGCAGCATGCGGGTTTCGAACCCGGGACCTCTGCGTTGCTAGTCCAGCGCCCTACCATTGAGCATTAGGTCCTTCCTTCACTCTTGGCTTAGGCCAATTAACTAGATGCGGAGACGCTAGTTTGTGTACTGTTTTTCCTTGACAGTAATGAGTAGAGTGTGTGTAGTTTAAGTATATTATGTACTGTTCTAATAAAATGCATGGAGTACTGAGCTGTGGATAACTAAGCTGTCGCTACTCCCCAGGTAACTGCATGCAATAGATCCCCTTGCGGGCATAAGGAAATGTAAGTGTAATTACATTTGTTTGCCGTCACCATTTTATAAAAGATATATTTCTGTACGTTGTTGGTATACGTAGTTGGGTCCGCAATGAAATTTCACAATGGAATCAAATTTTGTACATAATATTTGTTTGTATTGTTTTAGCTATCAACACGAAGCAATAACAACTTTTATTTTTCTTTAATTAGCAATATATAAATGATAATTAAGAATTCTAATCGCATTCCTAAGGGCTAACATTAGCCTCTATTAAATTCACCATGTCTAGCAATCGCAAAATTTTAAGAAATCATGCTCCATGATACATGTATAATACATATTATATATATATGTGAGCCTAATGACCGCAACAAAAGATTTTCTTCAAAATGATCATCCAAAATTGTATTAAACTGTACTCAATGGATTTTTCAGTTTATTGCAATGTTCTGAAAACAGCTTCAATCTTTTTCTTTAAACTCTGTAAACGAACTAAGTACAAGTAGGTCTATCATTTTTATTTTTAACATTTTTCTGGAAAATTAATTTTTAGGGAATTGAAACCCAGGCTTTCAAATCTTTTCTGGATTATAGAAAATTTGTCTCATGGGGTCGGAGATATGACCCCTACACTGTTAATTAAGCAGGCATTTTTTTTTCACAGATAAGTTCTCAAAAAGCTTTAATTTTTTTTTTATTTTTGGTCATCCAAAATGAGTAATAAAAATATTTTTATCAAGGATGAAATAAGGGATCTTGTGACAGAGATCTGAATCTAAGGGAGAATCAGTGGAAGAAACATGTACTGAGGAAGAATGCGACATTTTATCAATGATAATAAACTGGAAATTGAATTCGATGCAGAAGTTGAGGACATAAATCTTTATAATTATGCAATGGAGTTGGAGAGGAAAGAAATTTTATTTTGGGAAAAGATTTGAAACTATAAGGTACGACAAGCTTCTTAAATCAAAATTTTCCAAAATTGCTAAAAGAAAGAAATGTTACTCATCTCCTGGGGCAAAAAGTGAAGCCAAAGAACTTTTGAAGCCAGGGATTTTTATACACACGAAATGATTGCCACTTTAGTTAGTTATACTAACAAAGAAATAGAAAGAAGATATGGTAAATGTACGTCTAATCAATGGTATATAGGGATCAACAAACACCCTAGAAATGAAAACTCTTCTTGAGTGGTGTCCTGAAGGACTCGAGGTTAAACTGTTTTCCGCTCTATATGGTCCCCCAATTTTTCGATGTATGATGTCAAAAAACAGATTTGAATTCCTAGTTGGCGCTTTATGTTTTGATGACGTCAACTCGTCCACAGAGAAAAAAAAAATCTGATGTGAAACACTCACGCAACTTTCGCTTACTCCAGTTCTCAAAATTATAATTGACAAATTCTATAGTTTGTGCACCAAATTTAATGAAATTCGTCGAAAACTGAAAAAACTGTTCAGTAAAAGCGCTGAACTTCTGGTAAACTTCTGAACTAATTAGTAAACTTCTGGTTTACTAATTTTCTTGAAACTCGGAATTTTGGCCATCTATTTATTTCTAATTAATTTTGTTTGGATGATAGAAATGTATAATCAACTATGGTAGCACTTTAGAGAAAACATAATCCCTCCCCTCCCCCAAAAGTGCCCTTAAATGAATTTTCCCAGAGAAATGTTTCAGATAAAAGTTGTAGCTGTTAGTATGTGTAGTTAATATACGAAGTTTGAAAAAAATCGTCGCAGCCATTTCTGAGGAAATCGCAAAAAAGTAAAAAAAAAAAAACTAGTAAAGTGGTACTTCCGGTTGAGGAATTTTGACAGACAACGTACTGTCAGATCCCATGGTGATACCTAAACAGAATATCAAGTTTCAACTTTCTACGGTTTTTTGTTTTTGAACTATGCTGTTCATATACACACACACACACACACACACACACACAGACCATTTGCTAAAAACTACTTTTTTGAATCAGGGGATCTCAAAACGGATATTTCCGGTGAAAACTCGATATCGAAAATTTGACATGATTACAATACTTCCTCTTACTAGGAGTAAAAGAAAGTAAAAAACTACCAAATTTGCATTCTTTGGTTCGATATTGTGAAATGTATTATTCCTCAAGCGACTTTTTGTCGCTTGACAAAAAGAATGAAATAATATCCCTGTGAGATGCAAATTTTTTTTACTTTTTGAGTAGAATTCCATATGTTGGGGGGGGAAAAAAAGGAGGAATGCTAATGCCAATACAATATATTTTGAGGCTTACCAGCTCACATTACAAGGGACAAGTTGAAACTCGACTTGTGATAGATAACAGGTCAATATCTTGTGAATTAGCAGAACTGGTAAAGAAAAACCACGCTAGTTGGTGCCTTAAGGAAAAATAAACCCAGATCAACCATCGTTAATAAATACTAGAAATACTCCAAGGTGTCCTCGCTTCGTTTATGATCCAAATATAATACTATTTTCATTTACCTACTCCAAAAAATATAAAACAGTTAAACAGTAGTTTTATTATCTTTTATGCATTTCATTAGAGAAATTAATTAAGTTTCGAATAAACCAGAGAGAATAGAATTTTACAATATGACGAAAGGAGGTGTTGGTAATAGATTATACAAAACGCATATTCCAAAAGAACTAAGAATGTTATTAAATTGAATATGTGGATGGGTCCGCAATATTGGATAACATCTGGTAGCATGCATATTTATTGCACATCCATGAACTGAACTCTCTACTCGAACTTGGTGAATTTGCTCTGATGATGGATGAAAATCCAAAACCCCTCAGGAACAAAATGAATATGCATGCTACGAAGGATAAAATACCAAACGTCATTAGATATTATGTTGGGAGAGAAGATGGAAGAAAAACGATCAGTTCCAATTCTAAATCCCACATCAAAAAAACGTCGAAGATGTGACATTTGTGAAAGAGGAACTGTCGAAAAGGCGATGAATTTTGCTTCAAGTATAAAACATGCCTATGTGGTGAACATAAATGGTAACATGTCCTCTTTGCTAAAAATGAGTAGATTCTTACTAATACTTTGTACATGATACCTGTGCACTATATTATATTTATATATTTGATAATTTGTAAGTTTCTAAGAAAAGTCTTTCACATATTGTAGTTTTAATTTCTATTACTTATACCTTGTATCATTTATAATTGCTGGAAGTATAAACAAACAACAATCATTATTAGTTAATGTTAATTAAAATACAAAATAAGGCATAATAATTAAATAAAAAACTATAAAATTTGTCAAGGTTCGAATCCGAACCCATCTTGTGAAAAAGTGAACGTTGTTTCACGTTGTGGGCAGAGGATTAATATGTTGGTGAATATGATTATAAATTTGTTCTCAAGTTTGACAGTTTGCTTAAGTGAAATTTTAAAAAATGTTCTTTAAAAAATGAGGAAAAAGAATATAGTTCATTTTATTCTCATATGTTTATTTGTGTTTTCTGTCCCATCCATTATAATTAATCAATAAAATCTAGACGCCATTTTGATTTGGCATCTAGAAAGTTCTGGAACCTTCCAGACTCAAACTTTTACCATAAAAACGCCGGCGCGGGCATTTCATTCGCTATTTATTAGTGCTTGTAAAACACGTGAACTAAGGTTAACCTTATACTGTTCTTTGAAAAGTTGTCATCAAATACTGTTTAAAAGTAAGTAATTTTATTCTCAGTATTATTCCAGTAGTTTATTTATATTTAATAAAGTGTTTTGTAATTTATTACATTTGTCTAATTGTGAGTTACATATGATTGTCATAAGCTGTTTTTTTTTTCAAAAATAGTCATTTGTTTTTTTAATCATTTTCGCGTTCAATTTAGTCCTAAGAGTTTTGATCTATTTTACAGAATGCCAGAAGACGTAGAAATGGGTGAAGTTGAGACTTTTGCCTTTCAGGCAGAAATTGCTCAGCTTATGTCTTTGATCATAAATACGTTTTACTCAAATAAGGAGATATTTTTGAGAGAATTAATATCCAATTCATCAGATGTAAGTGTTATGAAATGTCCATTATTGAATTTCTTATTACTTATTTTTTTCCTGAATATGTATACTAATTACTTTTTTAGTTTTATACTCAACAATATTTTAATTTTTACCATTTTACTTTTATTATAGGCTTTGGATAAAATAAGGTACGAGTCATTGACGGACCCATCAAGACTTGAGAGCGGAAAAGAATTGTACATCAAGATCATTCCAAACAAAAATGACAGGACTCTTACAATCATTGATACGTAAGTATTATTAATACTTGTACATCATTGTTAGTGTTGACAAGAAAACTGGTAGTAAAAAGTATTTATAATTTCTTAATACAGTTTATTTCTCTTGGAGGATTGTGGCTCGTTTGTAATTAGATTTTTTGTTTGTTTTTGTTTATGAAGAATACTTTCATGATTTTCTACAGTTTTCTTGTCATCCTGACACAGTTTTCTTTTATTCTGTCTTTTGTTTATTTTTTTGAAAGCTACTTTTCCCATATGAAAGTAAAATTCCGTTTTTTGTTTATATTTTTATATAAAATAAGCTTTAAATTTGGTCGATTATTATATAAATAATCCACTTAAAATCTAAATCTAAAACGTAAATGTTAAGCATTTTATATTCCTATTGAATATTTCGTATCTCTGTTTCGTACTATCCATAAAAAAAAAATCTCGTATGAAACACTCACACAACTTTCTCTTATTGCAGTCTACCTAAGTTATAATTGTCAAATTTTCTATTAACTTCTAATATTTACTAAATGTTTGTCTTTAATTTTATATCAGTTAAAGATTCTAAATTTAATAAAATTATTTTTTAAGGAAACTATACACTATCCCTCTCTCAAAACTTCGTTCCCAATAAAAGTGCAAAGGCTCTCTATGCACAGTGTAACAAATTTATTGACAACCGTCGGTGTTTTTATGATAAATTGAAGGAAATTCCTTCTAAGGGAAAATTCAGCAAATACGCCCTTCTGGTCCAACCCATGTTCTTCAAACTCCGAATTTTTACAACATACTTAATTCTAATTAATATTATTAAATGACAGAATTGTATAATAAACAAAACTATTATAGCACTTTAGAGAAAAACATAAACCCCTTCCAAATAATACCATAATATGAATTTTTCTGGTTAATTGTTTCAAAAGGAATGTGTAGTCGATTTACTAAGTTTAGAGAAAATCTCAGAAAACTGAAAAATTGAGTAAGAAATCCACTTCCGGTTAACCAATTTTTTTTCAAACTCAGTATTAGTAACACATTTCTTATTTGATTATACATTTATATAATAAATTGAACTAGCAGTTTAGAGGAAAACATAAAAGCCCCCGCTTAAATGAATTTTCCAAGAGAAATGTTTTAAATAAAAGATGTAGCTCTTTGTAACTGTATTTAAACATACATAGTTGAAAAAATCGTTGGAGCCATTTTTGAGAAAATGGCAAAACCAAATTCCATCAGTAAAAAATGGTGTACCTGTTGAGGAATTTTGACAGGTAATTCACACAAATAGAATGCTTAGTTTGAAAGTTCAGCAATTTTTCGTTTTTTAACTATGCTGTTCACATGCATACACACACCACATAAACACAGACCATTTTTTTAAATCCAGGAGACCTCAAAATAAGAATTTCCGGTTAGAAAACGCGATATCGAAAATTTGACACAATTACAGTACTTCCTCTAACAGCAGTTAGATAGAGTAATATACTCGTAGAATTTATAGGCTATTTTTTCAGGAGCCTGGTTGCACTTGCGCGTGTCAAACAAACTAACAAAATTTCCACTAACACGTGTGATGATACGCAACTACTCGAGTTTAACTTAACGTATCCAAAATCAAACTCACATCACCTTCAACACGATCACACAGACCCACGGACCCTGTACTGGCGACTAAAGTCAAAGCACTGACACCATAGATATAAGGTCTTTTAGGTTTTGGTTTTATCCACTCCCTTCCCACATCAAACTATTAAAAATCCGCAGGAAAGTCATTCGAGGAAGTTCTATAAATTAATGATAATATCGTTTAAAATAATCACTTATTAAAACTAGCAGCAAGCATCGTATATAATATTAGATAATTTGCTATTAATTAGAATATAAATGCTATAGATATTCTTAAATTTTTAGTTAATGTAACATGTGGTGAATAGCCAGTAAACCGTCCAATTAATTACTGGCTACATAAATGTCACACATCTACACCGTTGCTAGTTTGTGTGATTGGTATCGACACATGGATAGCGAAGTTACTAATTGTATAGTTAGCAATTTGAGGAACATATTGCTAGTAGAAAGAGACATTTACATATGAACTTATATGAAAATTTATGTGCGAGTGATTCAAGATTTTTCTCGTTGTTGTAAAAGAGAAGGTGTTGATATAACTTAGGTGAACCTGGTCACAATTTGCAACAAAAAGTATTTAAAGGATGCAATGACCCTAATATGAGACAGTGTGAAAAACCAGTTTTCTTTTTTCTTTGTTACAGAGGCATTGGCATGACAAAGGCAGATTTGGTGAATAATCTGGGAACTATTGCCAAATCCGGCACCAAAGCGTTTATGGAAGCTTTGCAAGCGGGAGCTGATATTTCCATGATTGGACAGTTCGGTGTGGGTTTCTATTCTGCCTACTTGGTGGCTGATAAGGTTACTGTGAGCTCTAAACATAATGATGATGAACAATATCTTTGGGAGTCTTCAGCTGGAGGTTCATTTACTGTTCGACCAGATCCTGGTGAGCCGCTTGGAAGAGGTACCAAAATTGTACTCTACATAAAAGAAGATCAAACTGAATATCTTGAAGAGAGAAAAATTAAAGAAGTAGTCAAGAAACATTCTCAGTTCATTGGTTATCCAATTAAATTACTAGTTGAAAAAGAGAGAAACAAGGAAATTAGCGATGATGAAGCTGAAGAAGACAAGGATGAGAAAGGCGAGGGTGATACTGACAAGGATAAAGCTGAAGACGATGACAAACCTAAAATTGAAGATGTTGGAGAAGATGAAGAAGAAGATGACAAGGAGAGCAAAGATAAAAAAAAGAAGAAAACAGTAGTGGAAAAATATACCGAAGATGAAGAATTAAACAAAACCAAACCAATTTGGACTAGAAATCCGGATAACATTTCACAAGATGAATATGGAGAATTCTACAAATCTCTAACTAATGATTGGGAAGACCACTTGGCTGTTAAGCATTTCTCTGTAGAAGGACAATTAGAATTCCGTGCTCTTCTTTTCGTTCCTAGACGAGCTCCATTTGATCTCTTTGAAAATAAGAAGCGCAAGAACAATATCAAGTTATATGTAAGGAGAGTGTTTATCATGGATAATTGTGAAGATCTAATTCCAGAATATCTTAACTTTATCAAAGGAGTTGTTGACAGTGAAGACTTACCTCTTAATATCTCTAGAGAGATGCTACAGCAGAATAAAATTCTGAAAGTAATACGTAAAAACCTGGTGAAGAAATGTCTAGAATTATTTGATGAACTCGCAGAAGATAAAGATAACTATAAGAAATTTTACGAACAATTTAGTAAGAATCTAAAACTTGGAATCCATGAGGATTCTCAAAACAGAAAGAAACTCTCGGAACTTTTAAGATATTACACTTCGGCTTCTGGCGATGAAGCTTGTTCATTGAAAGATTATGTTGCTCGGATGAAAGAAAATCAGAAACATATCTATTTCATTACTGGTGAAAACAAAGAACAGGTGGCAAATTCATCGTTTGTTGAAAGAGTTAAGAAACGAGGATTTGAAGTAGTTTATATGACAGAACCAATTGATGAATATGTTGTACAGCAAATGAAAGAGTTCGATGGTAAACAGTTAATCTCCGTAACCAAAGAAGGCCTTGAGCTACCAGAAGATGAAGACGAAAAGAAGAAGAGAGAAGAAGATAAGGCAAGATTTGAAGGATTGTGCAAAGTAATGAAGGATATTTTAGATAAGAAGGTAGAGAAAGTTGTAGTAAGTAACAGATTGGTCGATTCTCCATGTTGTATCGTCACTTCCCAATACGGTTGGACGGCAAATATGGAGAGGATAATGAAAGCCCAGGCATTGAGAGATACTTCGACAATGGGTTATATGGCTGCGAAAAAACACTTAGAAATTAATCCAGATCATTCAATCATTGAAACTCTTAGACAGAAAGCTGAAGCTGATAAAAATGATAAATCCGTTAAAGATTTAGTAATTCTGCTATTTGAAACATCACTATTATCTTCCGGATTTGCACTAGAAGAACCACAAGTACATGCTTCCCGTATCTATAGGATGATCAAACTTGGTCTTGGTATTGAAGATGATGATGTAGTGGGAACAGAGGAACAGCCAATAGTAGAAGATATGCAAACTGTAGAGGGTGGAACGGAAGATGCATCGAGAATGGAAGAAGTGGATTAAAAATGCATAGAAAACGACAAAAAAAAACCCAGACTGATATTTATAAGTTTATTATTTGTATTTAATAAAAATGTACTGAATTGTAATTATAATTACTTCTTGTACAAATGACATTTAAGTATTGCCCTGTGATCTGTCTACTTAGTATTTAAATTTTTTTTTTTAAATTCAACTTAGTTTATTGTATAAATCTAATTATTATATTTAATAATTTCGCATATTTTTTCAATAAAATTATTATTAAAAAAAACTAGCGTTTTTTTTTTCAGTGGTTTTTCAATTATCCAATTCTAAGAGGTGGTAACAAGCTATGGCGTAGTTGGCATTTTTTCCCGTAATAAAGTACGTCAGAATAAAGGACATTCATATCACAGCTATTTTACAGTTCTCCAAGGCTTTCATGTCGCCATAGCTTGGTTCGCCCGGAATTAATGTCAAAAAAACTTGATTTATGCTTTGACAAGAAAATTAAAAATATAGCTTTTTTTTTTTATTGAATTTTAAAAAAAGTATGTAAAATAAAAGAGTGATTTATATAATAATTTGATTATTTGAGCATGATCATGAAATATAAGGGACCGCCTTGGCGGTTCATACATGAAGTTTCACCAGCTTAAAGCCTTGCTCCCCAATGAAGTGCAACAAACAAAATTGATAAATATTAATATTTGCAGACAATAAAATATGATTGAAATACTATAAATACAATTGAAATTATTGATATTTTGTCTACCGCGTTTACATAATTTATTGAAGTTGTTCATGTCCGCTTCATTAGAGATTCAGGCTCTAAATTTTTTGTTTAATCGAGATAGGAAATAGTGTGTATTCATACCTTAATATATTTTTTAGTGCTACAATATTCTAAACAAAAACAATCCGGAGACCTGCAGTATTGAGAAGTCGTACTACAAATACTGATGTTTCACAATGTTTTATTGTTGCAAATTTGAAAAAACAGCGGTCATTTAAGTGGCGACATTGTGGCAAGTATTGTAAACAAGAAATGTAGTTCCTTGGAAAAAGAGGCATCTAGTGGCAAATTTTATAACAAACTCAGTGATACAAACTTGGTAGGTATTGGAGACCTGTTGGCAATTTTTTATAAATATAAATTCGTTGATATTTGGTAATTTGTAAGTTATCTTAAAATGAAGTTTTGACTAATATTTTCTGTACATTTTTTAAATGATTCATTAATTCATTAATTCTTTGCTATTTTATGTTTTGATGCGTACAAAAATAAAGTAATTAAATATAATTACAAAACAAAGTGTAATACCAACTTTTTTTTAAAAATATCTTTATTTGTCTGACAACGTATTTTGGCCTTACATAAATTTAAATAAAATGTAGATTTAAACAAATACGTCCTGGGGTAGTTTTCGTTTTAGTCGCCTTCAGGCATTTTTTGTCCGAGTTGGTATTCTGTACCAGTTTCTGTAGTTGGCAAGTTTGTTAGATATCTGTCTGCTCTATAAAGTCAAATTTTTAATTTAATTCAATGTATCACTGAATAATAAAAGAATTTTGAACAACTATGATAATTGAATTTTGAACATTTCGAAATTGTTAAATAAATTATGAAATGTTGTATGATGTATTTATTTATAAACTATTACTTCATAGTTATTCTAAAAATAAAAATAAATATTTAGAACACGTCGCAACAAACTGGAAACTGTGTAAGGAGTACAAAAAATGAACAAATGCATTGCTTGCAAGTAAGCCGGGTATACAAACGTGCGTTAGAAAGAGATTTCATATTTAAATAGTTATTCCCTGACTTTTGTGCTTCCGCGGCCATTCTCATGAAAAATACAAGTTTCCGGGTTAAGATTGCGTTAGCGGTTTGCTAGAAACCGATGTTTCGCCCATATTGCAGTCAGCTTTTCCACGGTCGTGTCATCTTGAATGGTAGAGTCAGCGCGCCATTAGCACTGTTGAAGACACACGCAATAGAAGCTTCTGCGTAAGGTCCCGTTACATATATGTGTGTGAGTGATAAGCTAGAGTTTGACTCTACGTTCGCTAAAACCAATTATTTGTCACATCAACTACTTTTGCAGGCCCTACTGTAGTGAGTGAGTGTTGGAATGTTAACTTCAGTGTTAATGGAATGCCACCAAGAATGTCAAAATTCAAAAAAAAATTTGAAATTTATTGGGGTCTTTTTACTACTTGCCTCTAGGGAAAGTTTTAGACTATCTCTTCCTTCGAGCGTTTCAAAAATGCGGACTATACTTCTACTGAAAATTCATAAGGAATTTCTGAGGCCTTCACAACCTCAACCCCTTTCACTCGAGCTAAGGCCATCTTCTGGCAGAAAACGGAGGTAACCTGTTACATGCTACGATGAGAATCGGGAACCGAGGCCGTATTTAGGGAGCGGAGAAACAGAGAGATTGCAGTTCTGACAATTATTATCGTGAACTGCTAATAAATGCCTTATTATTTTGTGTCAATTGTTTTTATAAATATATATTTAGTTTCTCTGTAATTTATTAATTGTTTATAATCTTTCCAATTTTTATGAATATATTTGTACGCTTTTTTAATTTGCTCTAGTGCATGAAATATTTCTGTTTGTTGTGCATGTACTGAAATACATGTGTCAAAATATGCTATGAACTATATTTCTTCTTTCTGAATATACCCCTTGAAGAATTGTACTTTGAAGTTCTAGATTCTGTTCCGAAATTTATTAACTTCAAAAAATGGCGAGGCTGGCGCTCATACCTTCTTTAATTTTACTTAAAGTATCATGGAGCTGCCTCATATTTATAATTGTAGTCCATCGGTCCATGAGAATATTATTAATAATTCGGTTATAATGAGGTACGTTACCGCGTCGCATATCTTGGTTCTCTAAAATTAAATCCTCCTTTGGCAAGGATATGTGGTGCAATATAATAAATGAGGTAATTGTGAAAAGACTTGTCAGTTTTGTAACACGGAGCGGCCATGTCAAAGTCATGGATGAAAAGTGTAAGGATATATTAATGAATTTTTTGACTGAAATAACTTGTTTATTTAATAATTCAAAAACTACAACATATGCTCACTTCTGTTATAATACACACAATTTACACTATAAATACATTTACAATGAAATCCATTTCACATGCGTTTCTTCAAGCTTCTTAATGAAGCAAACATGTTTGTTTGTTTTGTTTTTTTAAATAATATTTATATCACTTCTATAATAAAACCTCTTTGGTAAACTCTAAAACTTATATAATACAAATTTAAACAAACAAAATGTAATTAACTCAGATTTATAATCTAATAATATAATCTTCAATAGTCTCATAAATCAATCATTTCTGTTCACACAAATTAAAATACTGGTAAAAATAATTACACTTTTATCACAGGGGCAAGCCATCATGCGACGACTAATGGTTCATCATCGGAAAAGCCACGTATCACAGGGGAATCTTCATCATCTGAAATATAATTTGTTTTTCAATACAAAGAAAATAGATCTAAGTTTATAAATTCTATCTTTATATAATTTTTGCCTCTCTATATTATGTTAATCCAAATCACAAAATAGATAGCAGATTTTTTCCCTAATAGCTGGCGGCTATTTATCACAAAGTGGTGTTCACTTAAACATAATTTAATTTCAACAGCACCGTTCCGCCACTTAGGTGGAAATGGAAAACTAGCGATGAATTGTTTATTGAATAGATTTTAATTGCAACGTTGAAGGATTGGAACGTTAAAAGGATGAAGTTTATACTATTATAGAAAAAAGGGGGTCTTTTGTTTAGGTTAGTATCCGTGTTCTATTGAACACTTAAACAGTTGAACTATTGTTCAAACTGGTAGTGAAAATTTTATTGATTTTAGTTTAAAATGAAAATTACAAAGAATTGCCTTTACTAAGCCCGGATATCAGAATTCAGCTTTCAAATAAGCGTTTGTTTTGTTTTCTTATATTCACTCGCTAAATGTTTCTATTATTAATAATTAACGACTCTATGAAGTAAGCAAGGGTTTTATTAAAATTTTTGAAATGTTTCGTCATGGAAAAAGTTGATCTACATTATATCTTGAATAAAATGATATGATCAGAACTGAATTTTATTATATAGCTTATTTTGTAATTATTTACAGAGATCATCAGAGATATTTTCCATGATAGCCTGTTTCTTTTTGTGGTCATCGACCGGTTTGATAACATAGACTTACATAGAGCAAATTTAGTTGATACACTTTTAAGAAGCAGGCTATCACGGAAAATATTTCTGATGCTTTCCAGCTCTGCGGAACCAACCACAACAATTTACAGAGATATTTGCTAGAACCAAACATTTTTACTATTTTCGATTAGACTATGGCTATAAATTTTTTATACGTATATATTAAATTAAGTTGACTTAACTAAATAAACTTAAGAAATGGGAGCAGGGAAAATGGTATTAAAATAGTGACAAGATTCAGGTATTAAAGGTATTTGATTTGGTATATTGTTTATTATGCTGATTAAGAACTGAGAATGTAATAATAGCTTTCTAAATGAAATCTTCTTTGAAATCAGAAATTAAATGTCCAAATCAAGATTTTAGAAACGATAATGTTCACAGTATCAGAGGATTAGATGGTTAAAAAGTTAAGTTACTTTAATTAGCTACTGATTCTCTGGACGAACACTTTTGTGGTAGTGCCCCTTCTACTATGAAAAAAACTTGAGTCATAATTGGCATAAATAAATGAAATTTAAATGTTCCTACACTTGCTTTTTAAAAATAATAATAATAATTATACAGTTATTGGGAAGGGAATAGCTAATTGGTTAGCGTACTGGACTCCCACGCGGAGGACCCGGGTTCGAGACCAGCTGTGCTACCCTTAATTTTTTCAATCCTAAGAGCCTCTACAGCTCACTGTCCGGTGATGGACAGTGTTGTCTGTAACGAGAGAATACTGTCCCGAGGCCGGCAGTGCACTGAGAAGACACCGGGCGCCAATGACCATGTTGATGTTGACGCGCCTTAAATTAAAAAAAAATAAATTATACAGTTATTAAATATTAAACAAATCACCAGGGACTTTGCTTAAAGTACGTTTTTAATCAATTATACTTTAATTTAAAGAATATTGTTACATACACAAACTTAAATTTTTTTATACACACGATTCTTTGATAGCTTAAAATGATCTGCGGACCGGCAGTTTCGGAAACTCGGAACTAACTATAATTACCTAGTTCAATACATACTAATAGAATGGTACTTACCCAGTCCATCTGAGGTAAAGGTAGCAGCTCCAGACCTAGTACTGTAGTGACTGTTAGCAAAAGAACTGAATGTATTCTGCAACCTGCGATGTCTGACTATTAGCACTGCTAGTAATGCCAAAAGTAACACTATGACTAGAGCAGATACTAGTATTGAGGCATATGTGGTACGAGTGATTGTCTGAGCCCAAGGTTCTAAAAAGCAATTAATATATGACTTCATTAAGACGTGTATTAAGTATTTATATTCTAAGTGAAAATTTTAATATTTCAATAAGTAATAATGTGCAATTATAATGCAATGCAAAACGGTTAGATTTTATGTTATGATTAGTTTCAGTATGTAAAATATTTACCTAAAGGCGTTGAAGTTATTTCTGATATGGGAGATTTAAATCCTTTATCAGTAACCACTCTAACGGCGAATGAATACATAATACCACCTTTTTTATTATGAAGAACAAATGGTGATTCATTGGCTTTGTAAATGTCAACCTTAGATTCGTCCAAATTTGGCCCTTCACTAACTAATATCTCATAATGATGTCTATTACAAAAAAAGAAGGACATAAAAAAAATGTAATGCATTAAGGATGTTCAAATGAACTAGTAAAGAAAAAAGATTTTCAAACCTTGGCATTTTTGTTATTCCTTCAACTTGAAGAGACCAATAAATAATGTATGATGAATTTGATTGATGTAATTCTACTTGTATTTGATGGGGCGAAGGCAGAGAAGGTGCCCAAAGTTCCACTTCTTCACTTGGAACTGAATTGACCACATCAGTTTGGACACTTACCCTATACCTGTAATAAACAAATTTATATCATGTTAGTATTAAAACATTCATGTATTTAATCTAATCAACCAGTGTGGTGCGTGATATAAACATTTAGTTGAAGTCAACTCTCTACACGAAATGACTGACGATGAATGACAATCAGAAATTGATCAGAACCAAAATAATGAAGCCATGCTACGACGGACAAAATCATAGATATTTAATATAAGTTTAAAATTTTTTCAACACAAAAGTCAAAATATCTGGCTATGGCATATAATTATATTTTAAACTCATCCTCGCGGTCATTATCCTTTTTAGTGGTGAGTAGGCTAACAGAACTTCGTCCAAGTTTCTCTTTCTTTAGTTGGCCCCCTTATTCTATTCTAATCCAGCCCAAAACCTGGAAATGCTTTTTTTATTTCTTGCATTTTCTTGGTCCACACTTTTACTGCAGCATTTTAGATCAACTGGAATGGACAATATCTAAAGAAGATCTACACGAAAGACATGGTGGGGAGAAGATTTTAACAGCCCGTTTGCTTACCGTCTACCGTGGCTGGCTTATTATTACTATTAATGATAGGTGCCCGAAGGCGCGGGTCCTTGGCCCTCAAAGGTGGAATCCACTCTTAAAAAGACCACCCAGCATTCTATCGATCTGGTTGCAATATCTTACGATATCCAAATTCCAACTCCCCAAAGCATTCCCTTGAGAATGTTGCCCTCCCAAATTGCGAAACCTAGCATTAGCGAAATGGCGACACTGACCTAGTTGGTCAAACCGTTTCCCCGACTCCCTCATAACAATTCTAACACAGAGGACTAGACATCCTGCCTATTTTCTGCAAATGACTGGCTACCCAGGCGTGTCCAGTCAGTACACCTACCAGGATCCTCAATTGTATCCTAGTCAAAGAGAGAAGATACTTCACGTCTCCCTGTCTTACATTTTTCATAAATCTTCACCCCACCATGTCTCTTCAATACTTCTTAAACTCCATTTTCCTCCACTGTTTGACTTCTCTGACACAAAATTGCTTAGTGACGGCTAAAGGAGGCTCGGGATGTGAAAATAGCAGTGTGAGTCACACTTGGTCAAATCGTCCGCCCTCTTATTACCCTCTACATTGTCCGGGTATCCAGAAGAGCTCCACTCTGCTCCTCTGAACAAGGCCATTAAGTCTTCTCCTACATTCACCCACCATCTTAGAGCTCCGTCTTCAATATTATAAGTCCGCTCTTATGTAAAGCCTTCAATACAGCTTGACTTCACAGAATATCCTCTCCTCTCTAACCTCTCTACAGCATCATTCAATGATACGAATTATCTCATCCTGAATACAGTGGCCATATCCCCTAAAGCCATAGATCTTCGTTTGTTCAGTCTAAGCAGCGAGGCTCCAGCTCCAGTTAGAACGGTTTTATTCTATTACCGAGCATGTTCCAACTCTTTTATACGAGGGCTGGATTTAGGCCATCCATACGCAACGACTTATACTTGCCAAAAATGCCGAGATACCAACGTGTCCTCTTAGGTGTTACCACCTTAGTGGGTATCTCCCTATCCCTGGGGCACCTCTATAAACGTTGATCCAAAGGTCCACGCTTCCTCCAAAATATTCCTCTGGCAAATGTCTATCCAGCATTACCCTCAACACCTCTTCATAGTTGTGGGTAATCTCTCCGTTCGTCTGTGTTATATTATCCAGCGGATTTTCCCACTCTTACCCAAAAGCTTGTGCTGAGCTGCTTCCCTTTGTGCAGGCCCTGCTGACCTTGTTCACTTTGTAGCTGGCTTACAATAGGGCTTAATAATGTGGTATTTCTCCTTCAAATTTTACCCTCTTATTTCTGAGAAAACTGAAATTAACATATTAAAAAATCTTGAACTCATAAAGGCATGATATACCCAGAAATAGAAGAATGAATTGAAGTCCAAAAATCAAAAATATTTCAAGATGTGAAAATAAATTTTCCAGAAGGAGATTTCAAAAAAGACTGTACAAACATTCTAACAAACTAAATAGATGACGCTGATTCCATCCTAAAAATGGAAGAGAATAAAACTGCCTGAAAATCGTACGAAACGTAAGAATATTATAAATAAAAGAAGCTTCCAAGAGAATTTGGAAAAAGAGCTTACTTCAAGAAAAGAAATTTCACAAAGAATAAAGGAAATCTGTATAAATGCTTTATATATATATCACAAGGCAGAGAGGATGATAAAAAAATGGGAATAAATATTAATACTGTTGGAAAGATATTAATAGAAAATTACCTTGCTCCATAATAAACATAAATCTGATGAGATAAATTGGTTTCATTCGTTGGCAATAGTGTTATTGAATAATTCCTTCCTAGAACCAATTCCCTTACCGATATCTAGAATAAAAAAAAATGAATGGTTACAAGAATTACAAATTATTATTTAATAATGAAATATTACAATAAACTAAAGATTTCAACTATTAAATATAAAATGATTTAAATGCTATGAATTGCGGATCTCGGAAATTTCAAATGGAGTCTACTATTTTTACTTTCTCCTAGCACGAGGAAGAGGAAGTATTGTAATCGTGTCAAATTTTCGATATTGAGGTTTCACCGGAAATAATCGTTTTGAGGTCCCCTGAGTCCAAAAAATAGTTTTTAGCAAATGTGGTGTGTGTGTGTGTGTGGTGTTGGTGTGAGAGTGTGTGTGTAGTGTCTGTGTTGTATATGAACAGCATAGCTCAAAAACGAAAAACCGTAGAAAGTTGAAACGTGATATTCCGTTTAGGTAATACAAATCATTTAGGGCAGTTATGAGGAGTGGTGGGGGTTAGGTTTTCCTCTAACTGTACTTTCAGTATAGACATTTTGTCATCTAAATAATGTTAATTAGAATTAAATATGTTGTTGAAATTCCGAATCGAAAAAAAAAACGGATACCAGGAAGTGCGTTTGTTTTAACACTTTACTAAATGATTTTTTCACTTTTTCGCGATTTTCTCAAAAATGGCTCCGACGATTTTCTTGAAACTTCATATATAAACTAAACATGCAGTGATTTACATTTTTTATTTAAAACATTTCTCTGGGAAAATTCATTTAAGGGCACTTTTAGGGAAGGGATGGGGTTATAGCTTCCTCTAAATTGGTATCATAGTTGATTATACAATTCTATCATGCAAACAATAATAATTAGAAATAAATGGATGGCCAAACAAGTTTTAAGAAAATTAGTAAGCCGGAAGTGCGCTTTTACTGAACACTTTTTTCAGTTTTCGACGAATTTCGTTATATTTGGTACACAAACCTTTGTCAATTATAATTTTGAGAATAGGAGTAAGAGAAAGTTGTGTGAGTGTTTCACACCAGATTTTTTTTTTTTACAAATTTTGAAACTAGGTTTTACGTTTACATATATAAAATAATAACGAAAACTATTTTCTTTAAACTTGTATACTATCTAAAGATATATTTAATGTGAAACATTTCTGGGAAAATTGATTTTTGTGGTGGTTCTGGGAGAATAGTAGCATTTAGCTTTCCACTTTAGTACAATGTATATTCATTCTACCATATATATAATACTAATATACATTAGAAGTTATGGTAAATTTCAAACTTAAAGAAAATGAAGTGCGTCTGTCTTTACAGAATAGGTTTTTGAGCTTTTTGGGATTTTCTCGAAAACCACCGTAAACGACTTTCCTTTAAACTTGGAAAGCTAATTTCGAAGTTTAATGATATGAACCTATCACTTTTATTTGGAACATTTTTCGGATTAATTGATTTTCGATAGTTATGTGGCTACTGTTTCAAATGTAATGTTTCAAATTGTGACTACTGGTTTGGTTCAATGTAATTGGCACTCTTTTCTGGTGTACGAAATATTATTATTCAATACTTGCCTAGTAGATAGTATTTGTTACTCCATCAACTCAATATTTATGTTAGGACAAACGAATTTAAGTTTAAAAAAAAATTCGTTATTTTATGTATAATATTATTAACTGGAAACTAACAGAACAGCAGTAACACAAAAATCGTGGGTGTTTCAAACCAGTTTTTTTTGTAACTATGCAGATAAGCTTTTTTAAGCTTTTTGTGACACCAATAGCGTCCTTGCTAGAGAAGAGTACGCAAGGGGGTTTCCAGACTGAAAAACATCAAAACAAGGATGTTTCCCGGCGGTTTCAATCGACAGAAAGCATTTGCCTGGAACAGATCATCTGTGGCCCTTCCAATCCATTCTGTCATCCAATCTGTAACCTCATTTTCAACCATGATTCAATCCAATTAATCTCATTTGATCCATTTTATTACGTTTGTACTTCATTATGATCAACTTGATAGTCAAATTTCTCAATTTTGAACATCATGAACCAGTTATCAGACAAATTTATCCTTTTCTGATACAATTCATTCTGAATCATATTGAAGTCCTTTTGATCCTTTTTTTGAGCCGATTTATTGTCTACTATTACCTCTTTTTAAACACTGTAAACACACTTTCCAGACAAATTTATCCTTTTCTGGACCAGTTTATTACTTCATTTTGAACCACATATGGATCTTTTGTGGACGGCTTTTTTTGTCTTTATTTCCTTATTTTTAACATAGTGAACCACTTTTTAGAAATTTCATTCTTTTCTGAACCAATTTACTTCCTCCTCCATTTACACGAACATAATAAGTCCTGTTAATATTCTTTTGGACCGATTTTTTTTTTTAGCTAATCTTGAACATTTTGAAACACCTCAAGTTAACCCTTTTCTGAACCAATCTATATTTTGAACATTTTTTAACCTTTTCCCTTTTCTTCTTTTTTAAACTTTCAAATTTATCCTTTTTTGACCAAGTTATTACATCATTTTGACCCACCATTAAGTCCTATTAATGCTCCTCATTTGATCCATTTCGTTGCCGTTATTGCCTCATTTTGCATATTTTGAACCACGTTTTAGTCACAAAATGAATCTGATATGTCATTTGAATATTTTATTTTTTGCTCTACAATTGAGACAATTAATTCTCAATAAAACCAATTTATTTATTACTTTTATACTTTATTTTGGGCCACGTGTAAATTAAATTTTTCTTTTTTCTGAGCCAATTTATTATCTCATTTTGAATATTTGTAACAATTAGTTCAAATCAATCGTATTCTCAACAAATTTACTGTCTAACTAACTCATTTTGAATCACCCTTCAACTCTGTTTTGAACCATGATTTAGTATAATTAATTCTCAGTGAGCCAATCTGGTACCTTCTTTATCTAATTTTGAACATTTTGAAATAACTTCTAGTCAAATTTGTCCTTGACTTAATGAATCTATTAACTCATTTTGATCATCTTGAACCACTTTCCAGTAAAATCATCTTTGATAATTAAAAGTAACACTTTGAACAATTAATACCACTTTTTGAACATCATTACTGAGTCAAAGTAGCCTTTCAATACAATTTATTGCCTTTTATTACTTATTTTTAACTTCTGATCTATTTTTCTTCAAATTCCTATTTGATGAAATCTATTCCCACTTTTTGAACCATTATTCTGGTAAATTAATTCTATTTTATCCAATTTCTTATCTATAAATATCTTATTTTGAAAAATTTAAACACATCCTTTTTGGTAAATAGTACTCCTGAAACACCATTAATAAAATTTTTCTGAAATGATTTTTTTTTCTGAATTTTTATTTACAGATTGGTCTAGAAGATAAGTAATTCTAATTAAGATAGAAGCTATAAATAAGATAAAAGAAAATAATGTATTAGTTCAAATGAAGATTAATTTGACTGGTTTGTGCTTCAAAATATACAAAAGCGAAGACAGCTTGATTAAAGGAAGTATTAAATTGAATGAAAGGCGCAAAAGGTAAAATTTAGAAAATTATTGCAATGATGCAGAACCTATCAGTTACCATTTCGTGTGTAATATTTAACAAAAAAAAACTGAAATTTCCAATAATATATTCATTCAAGCTAATGGTTTTGTATTTAAAATGTGTACAATGTATAAAATAAAAATACAGTATTACTTACCAAGTATCCTACTTTTTCTCTAATAACTGGACAAGAAGATGACCAAGTAATCTCCAGTAGAGAATCATTACCGGGGACTGGAGACAATCCAAGATGTTTAGGAGGAGCTTTGGCATTATATTCTGTTACTACAGAAACTGGTACAGCCGAAAGCGGACCTTGTCCTAATGGTCCAATCACAGAGATATCGAACAAATAGCTTTCACATGCTTCTAGATTATGAACAGTAATGCTTGTATTTGTTGTTTGAATTTTGACGGCTGGAACAGAAAAATAACATAAACATTAAAGCAAAACTAAGTAGAATATACAATTAAATTAGGCTCAGGAAGATTATTTAGTCTCTTAGAAATCTGAGATAGAAATACCATCAAATAAGGCTTTAGGAATTTTTGAAAAATATATTCCATAATTCCATTTCTCTTTCCTCGAATCTT
Source organism: Triatoma infestans (assembly GCA_011037195.1). Classification (NCBI taxonomy): domain Eukaryota; kingdom Metazoa; phylum Arthropoda; class Insecta; order Hemiptera; family Reduviidae; genus Triatoma; species Triatoma infestans. The sequence continues at coordinate 26,029 of JAAEAF010001262.1, read as the reverse complement.
TTGGAGTTTCCCAATGAAGTTTAGCAGAGGTACCAAGCTGTTTGGAAACTTGAACAGTGAGCCCAGGAACAACAGGTAATTCTCGACCTATAAGCAAAAAAAAAAATAGTTTCGAAATCAGTTTTGTTGAAAGCAGTTTTGAAATCTTATAAAAAGAAAAAAGCAATATTCAAACCTGGAGTTTCAATAGTAATGTAAGATTTATCACCATGATATTCTTTATTGTAAGCATTAACATGGATTATATATTGTACTCCTGGAGCTAAATTTTTATCTGTAATTAAGACAGATACAAATATTTAGGTATCAGTCACATTAAAAATTCTATATACTTCAATGACGCAAATAAACCTACATATATAATGTGATGCTGTTGTAGTAACTGCAGATAGTTTTGCATAAGGTGGTGAAGTTACTGGTTCAATTAGATAACCTTCTGCATTTGGTGTAGGATCCCATTTTAACGAGACAGAATTCTCTTTTACATATTCAGCCACTAAATTTTCTACAGTTCCTACATTAGCTTCGCTATCGCTAATAATACTCACAACATTGGAGTTGTTAGATTGTCCGGCATCATTAAATGCAGTAATCTGAAATTAATTTTTTTTTTATGTTAAGAGAAAGTAAAAATCTGGATAAGATGCAATTTACAATTTGGCTAAGATATTTCAAAATCGTGAAATATCGAATAAATTTCAAATGATAGCATTTTTCTAATACAAAAATATAAAATAGTTATGGTAAAAAAAGAAGAAATAAAGATCAATTTCGAAGGTCCCCGTAGCAGGAAGTGAACTGATGAGCGTCTCTGGGGGATCACAGCCTGACAACACTCACAATGATATATCTTTCACTGAAATAGGGAAGGGATTAGCTCAGTGGTAGCGCGCTGGTCTAGCAACGGAGGTCCCGGGTTCGAGCAAAGCTGCCCCTAGATTTTCTCTTCCTATTAGTCTTTACAGTTCATTGTTCGGTGATAGACAGTGTAATCGTAACGAGAGAACATTGTCCGGAGGCACTGAGAAGTTGTGGTGTCCATAGTCAAATTCTAGCACATGCAAACCTAATCACACAATTCATACATTATACATTTTACAGACGATCATATTCTAAGTCCAACACTGCATCCAAGAGAGCCACAACAAACCTGTTAGTTCGCAGAAGATTGGCTTTACACCTAACATTAGCAGGTTGTAATGGAATATCAACTGATTCCATTACATACTTAGATAAATAATTCTGTTTCAAGGCTGCAATGTGATCCGAAGAACCTAGTTACTCGCTATGTAGGCCAAAAGAGAGAGGGAGAATATTTTTAGAGCTACAGGAGAACAGTTTTAAAACAATCATCAATGCCAGTGAGAAGACATAATAATAATGATAATTTTTTTTTTATTTTTGAGGGGTGAAACGCGTTTACGCACGCAGAGACCCTGCAGTGCCGGACTCCCAAATCGGACTACCGGCTAAAACACCCCCCTGCTGCTAGGCCTAGCCTGGATTCACTGGTAACCAGTACTACATCAGAACTAGGCCTCTGTCTTTACCCATTGGGTATCTCCCTCGATATTACCTCACTTGGCAGTCATCCAGGTCCTGCTTCTTCCGCTGAAGAATGTCCCTGGCGTACCTAACTACAGTCTGCCAGTTGGCCTCACTGGCCAGCATCGCCTCGACTATGGTATCTGGGGACTGTCGCCCAATCACCGCCTCGAGATCACCTCTCAGCCGTTCCCATCGACCGCAGGAGAAAAATGTGTGGGAAGCATCGTCTTTACTGCCGGGGCAGTAAAGGCATACCTCATCCTCTACCTTTCCCATCTTTTTCAGGTACGCCCTGAAATAGCCATGCCCGCTCAGGAGTTGGGTGACGTAAAAGTCCACTTCCCCATGTGGCCTCTTCGTCCATGACTTTAAGTCTCTAATCAGCCGAGCGGTCCAACGGCCACGCTGATCATCTTCCCAGGAAGTCTGCTACCTCCGGAAAGTCCGATTCCTCTCCTCCCTGGAGAGAACCTCTTTACTCCCCTCTGCCTTCCTTTCGTAAAGTACCTTACGTTCCCTTGCAAGCAGTGCAATCGGGATCACTCCGGCTATCACTAGAACCGCTGGCTCAGACACCGTGCGGTATGCAGAGGCAATCCTCAGCGCACCAAGCCGCTGTACTCGAGCCATTCTTTTTCTGTATGCCTCCTTATCTAGAGCGTCCGCCCATACCTCAGCTCCGTAAAGGAGTATCGAGTGCGCCACACTCATTAGCACTCGGCGTATACTGGCCCTGGGGCCGCCAACATTCGCCATCAGCCTGCTCAGGGATGCAACACTCTTCGCGGCCTTATCCGCCGCGGTCTGAATATGCATACCGAAGCTCAGCTTAGTATCAATCGTGAAACCCAGATAGTTGGCAGTGCCCCTAGAGGCCACAACCTCTTCTCCGATACGCCAAGGTATACTCGTGGGAATCCTCTTTTTTGTCAGGACCACGATCTCTGTTTTGGACAATGCCAATGACAGTCCGTGCTCCACCATCCAACCATTGACGATGCGCATCACCCTATTCAATTTTAGTTGGGCTTTCTCGACATCGCGGGCGGCAACAAGTGCTGCCACGTCGTCTGCGTAGCCAACCAACATTGTCTCATCTGGCATCTCCTGTCTAAGCAGGCTGTCATACGTCACATTCCAGAGATCCGGGCCCAGGATCGATCCCTGCGCTGCGCCCGCCGTAACTGCGGATGCTCTTGGTCCTCTCGAGGTCTGGTAAGTGACGTTCGGTTCCGCAGATAATCACATAGTACCCGCAGGAGGTACTTCGGAACTCGAAAAGTTTCCTCTAGCGCTCGCAGCATATCTATCCACTTGACTGAATTGAAGGCATTCTTCACGTCAAGCGTGACCAAAAGTACCACCCGACGAGAGTGGTGATTATGATTCTCCGCCTTACGTACTGCCTCAGTGACTTCTCGGACCGCGTCTACTGTGGACCGTCCAGACCTGAAGCCATATTGCGTCGGGGATAAGTCTCCTGCAGCCTGCACCGCCAACACCAGTCTTTCTCTGAGGAGCTTCTCATATAATTTGCCCGCTGTATCCAACATGCATAGAGGCCGGTAGGACGACGGTAGTTCCGGTTCCCCCTTTCCCTTGCTAATAAGGACTAGCCGCGCAACCTTCCAACGGGTACTGAAGACCCCAGCTCTCAGACAAGAGTTATACATGCTCAATAACAAACCAGGACTCTGCATTGTGACCACCTTAAGCACCTCATTAGGGATGCCATCAGGGCCGGGCGCTTTATTACTTTTTAGAGAGCCTACTGCCTTCTCAAGGTCCCTGTTGGTGAAAAGAGGAAAGTCCCCTACGTCACCAAAGTCCCTGCCACTCCGGATTGGGTGGGAAGGAAAGAGCGCCCTCACGATATTTTCCATGGTGGGCACGTCCGTGACCATTGGAGTTTTAAATGCCCCGAGTTTTTGGGCCACTATCTTATACCCCAGTCCCCACGGGTCTACATCCACATCCTCTTTCAATTTCTCCCAACAGCGCATTTTGCTCCTGCAGATAGCTCGCCTTAATTCCCTCTTCGCTGTTTTGTACTCAACCGAGCGAAGATTAGCATCTGGCCGACGTCCTGCTCGTTGCGCTCTTCTTCGTAATTTGATACACTTCTTGCGCAAGTCCGCTATTTGCGAGGTCCACCAGTATACGGGACGTTTGTCACGACGCGGTTTTTTTCGCGGCATTGACTTTTCGCAAGCTTCGACAATAAGTCTCATAGTTGAGGCAACCACAGCCTCGGCGGCCGCTTTCCCTTCGAACACAACATCCTCAGCTTGATCCGCTCCTCTAGCGAGCACTTCGAGGAATAGCTCCATATCTATTCTCTCGAGGTTCCATCTTGGGTAGATCTCTTAATAATAATGATAATAATAATAATAAAAATAATAATAATAATAATAGTAGTCCATGATATTTAATATTCATCTCAGATTTACCATCTATATTCAAACGGCCGTCATTTTGGAAACAAGCCGTAATAAGCGGCTATTCTTAAATAATTAATGGCAGTGTGCTTGGTACAACCCGCACCTTTCTTTAAAAAAAAAGTCAGAGCAATAGTTGAGAAAAAATAAATAATAATAATAATAATAAAGGGGATATAGAGCCCTCGACTTGGCTGCTCAAGAAGGCCCGCGGTTGACTACTTGAGAACACTGGGTAGAAGAATGGAAAACCAAGGAGCTCCATATGTGGCGTTGGAAGCGGACGGTATCTCTTGCGAGATATCAGTAAAGTGGCTCGCGCGAGGTGAACTCTTTCCGGAGACGGAAGGATTTGTACTCGCATTCCAGGACCAAGTGATTGCGACAAGATCATATCGGAGGTACATACTTGGGGAGCGAGAAATCTCTGACCTATGCAGGCTGTGCAACCCACAGTAGAGTCCACTCAAGCACATCATCGCTGGGTGCTCGAATTTAGCAGGCACTGAGTACATCTCAAGGCACAATAATGTAGCATGCTTGCTCCATCAGGCGCTGCAAACTCGGGATTATGCCAGTGAGAGAGGAGCTCTCCCATTCCAGGTATTCTCCGAAGGCCATAGTGGAAAAGAACGGGGTTAAGCAGTATTGAGTCAGTCGTGTACAATTGACGGACATCCTTATTTTAAATACCCGAAAAAGGGTACTTCTATCAACAGTGTAAAATCCTTGCAGTTTGCGTTTCTTACATATTATTCAGTGTTCAGCATATCTACTAGTTTATTTCTTCTTCATCATTCCTAAATTCATTGTCTAATTCTCTCCTTTTCACTTCCACTATAAAGGCTATGACCTAGTAAATTAGCAAGGAACAGAAAACCTTCACACGATTCTCTCCTACTGGAATTTACATAATTATTATGATAAATTTACTTCAAACCCAGAATTTTTACTATTTTTTAAGTGACTACAATATTGTATGTACAGTTGGAAGAACCTAGCTAAAAACGAGACTTGAGGGAAGCGTGACTTTCCAGCTCTCACAATACGCCCTTAAAATCTTCTTATCCGAAAAAATGTTCCATATAAAAGTGATAACTCTATCTATGTATAGTTTTATAGGAAGTTCAAGGAAACTAGTTGTTATCTTTATCGAGAAAATACCAGAAAAGTTAAAACAATTACTTTTTTTTAATACAATAGTTTGCTGACATCAACCATAAGCTATATTTAGCATCGTATTTTTGGCAAATGAGCTTAAATATCCAGAAAAATGCAGTCTTATGTCCTGTAATCCAAGTATGTTTCTATAGAGCATTGCAGATGGGAATTCAAAATCCATATGCTCTTACAAAGCACTCTGGATGTTATGATGATCAGGAAATGGCGAATCACTGAAGGATATCTGCATATTGTGGCATTATAAACTGCTAATCAACCGGGATAACTATTTCACTAACAATACTAGGCTGCAGGTGCAGAAGGTTCTTTAAAGCCAGCACTATCGGACAACCTCACCCACAGAACTGTAGTCAGTTTTCCTGCTAGTATTTATAAACCACATCTTCTCAGATTTAATTACTATAAATTCCTAATTAATAATAAAAGTATATCATGTGGTAAATATTAAGTAAAATTTCAAAAAAACAACTAATTACTTACCCAAAATTTGTACATTACGCCAGAAGTAAAGTATTCAGAAATGGTTGTTTCTACTTTTGTTGATGGGACAACATATTCTGCTGGTGGTACCGGCGGTGAAGAGAAAACAGCATAATGAGTGATTATACCGTTGGGTTTTCTAGGAACTTGCCATTTCAGATGGACTTGGGTTCCATTCTTTTGTGTAACACTTAAATTCCAGGGAGGACTTGGCACTGGAAAACAGATAGTAACCATTATAAATAAAATACATACATAACTTTTAGCTTTCCAATTGAAAATACAAGATCTTTGCATTACTAAAAATAAATACCATGTTTAAGCATTTTTTGACGAAAAATGAATAATAAAAAAAACAAAAACACTTACAATCTTCTGACGTTGTAGCGGTTAAAAATAATACAGGTGGAAATACTTTTTCTGATCCATTCAACCGTACAAATACAGTTAGATTGTATTTTGTAAAGGGAAGAAGATTAGTATAGGTATAATCTTTGTCTGTAATCCATTTTGTACTATTAATCCATTTTGCTGGTTTATTCAGCTTTGGAACTTCTGATATGGAAGGAAGAAATTCTAATTTAACACTAGCAGGAGTCTGTATCCACCAACGCAATGTAAGAGATGTAGAATTCTTTTTATGTTCGTCTACTACCATGTGTATCACCTACAAACAAAATTTAAATACACTATTTTCTTTTGCATTACCGTATTTATTCAATGAAACAACAAATTAAAATAGACAAAATCAAAGTATAAATTAAAATCAGAAATCAAACCTGATAAATTCTATCAGTAGAATCAGTACAGTTAGATTCATCTGTACCATCATAACAATCTATATGGCCATCGCATAATCTACCAAGAGGATGACATCGGCTACCGTCACAAGAGAAAAAGCCAAGTCGACAACTGGGATCAGCAGGTTCTAAAAAAAAAAAAAAATGTTATACTTATATATTATATATTTTTTGTAAACATTACTTAAATAATTTACAAATTAATCACGAAATCAATAATTTGATTTAAAGATTTTACACAAGTATGTTCTTCTAAAAAAGAAGCGCACGATGGAAGACTTTCATACAGGAGGTGGAAAGCCATTAATAGCGTCCCAATCAAACGGTAAATAAACGAATTTGCAAAATAATTAGTAATTTTACATGTGCATCCAACAAAAGAAGGAAAGAAGGAGGGAAGAAAAGATCACCGCCTTACATTTTGCATTCACGAAAACAAAAAAAAGTTATGAAACACAAACACAAATCTTTCTCTACTTCAATTCTCAGATATAATTAGTTGAGCAATGTGCAAAGTTTAACCCTTGGAACTTTACTTGATATAGGTATTGTTTATCTTTTATGCTTTTACATCGATCACAGATATTCTTACAGCTTGTATGATTCGGCTTCAACAGCGATGGGATATAAGATATTGGTATTGGTATCTTTTCAGATTTAGGAAATTAAATCTTTAGCCGATACGCTTTTAGGCTCAAGATTTTTATTCATTAACCATTTAAAAAATGGTACTCTTTAATTTGAAACAATTCTTCGAGGAAAATAAACTTAGAGAAATGGGAGATTTCCAACAATTAGCGTTATTTTAAAATGATCTGTATTTTGTAATTATCTATAATTAAATGTATTACAATACATTCCAAGTTCCAAGAATTCGTATCGACAAAAAAGTGAGAATTATGGATTAAAAGAAAGTTAATATTGTTTTAATTTAATTTTTTTTTTTAAATCACTTACTTGCAATGGCTGTTGTAGGAGGTACATTATCACAAAACATTTCATCAGTACCATCTGGACATTGCTTAATACCATCACAGTATTGTTTCATTGGTACACACCAACCAGATTTTTTGCACCGGAAATCATCAGTATTATTACAAACTGAAGCTTCACAATGTTTTTCATCTTCGCCATTTGAACAATCTGGTATGCCATCACAAACCCAAGATTGTTGTATACAATCAGCTGAATAAATAAAGCTCCATTATTATTATTTTTAAGGTAAGGAAAAATTAAAGTTAAAAATCCTCTAATTAAGATAGCTCGTCAGTTTTGTAAAATCATCACCTCTTAATCTACACGCCTCTCTGTATTATGTCCCTAAATTTTTCATTGTATAGTAAAAATGAGTTTAAGTTTCAAATAAGTAAAAGTTATAATATACTTTCAATTTTTATAATTAATTTTATCGAAAATCTACGAAGCATGCCTAAGAAAATGATAGCACAATCACGGGTTTACAAACTTAATCAAATATTGAAACCCTTTTAAGAAATTTGTATTCATCAAAATGTGTCCCTCCCTCAGCGCATTATTGTATTTAATAACGAAAAGCAAAAAATTTATCATCAATAAACCACGAGCAATGTAGTTCTAAGTTGTGTTGCAGATCTGACTCACTCAGTTAATTTGTGGAGGGGGGGGGGATTTCTCTTCTGCTCATCACACAAAATTTACATTACCGAAAATAAATCAAGCTTCTTATAGCATCGGATTCAAAATTAACTTCATTACAATTTTTATTCTTTTTTGTGCCTAGTTTTTAAAGAACATGTGAAAAATATTGATAATATACTTTTCGGCCATTTTGGTAATAATTCTCTTCCATTATTGTTACCCTTTTGAACTGAGGAATCCTTCAATAAAGCTTGCTGCTACGTCCCCACCAAATTCCATTTACATGCATCAAAAAAAAGTATCTAGGTACCTCAGCTTTTGCTCAAGTAACTATCTGGGGATCGATCGCAACTCTATTGGAACCTAACATACTAAAGCGGCTGAGTGTTGAATGTGAGTAAGCTCCCTTAAAATGTGTTTTTAAAAAGTGCCGAGCATAATAAAAGAAATTTCGGTTTAAAAACAAACGATACCATTTTCACATCTAAACTGATTTGTAGCACAAGTCGTGGAAGCTGCAATAGTTGGAACATGTGTGACAGAAGTCTCAGTTTTTTCTTCACAACCCAATTCATCAGAACCGTCTCCACAATCGTCTATTGTATCACATTTCCACCAACTAGGTATGCATACTTTATTGGTGCACTCAAACATCCATGCATGACAATTTTGCTATTAAAATCAGAACAATTAATTGCAAATTATGTAAAAGGAATTACAAAATTAAATAAACTAAGAGAAAAATACTTACGAATGATGGAGGTTCAACGGGTACAAGACTGGGACTACAACCCTCCTCATCACTTTCATCATTTTCACCGCAATCACGATCTCCATCGCATCGCCAAGAATCAAAAATGCAACGGTTTGATTTTTTGCACTGAAAAAACATATAATAAATCATTTTAGAGAACTAAAGAAAATTCCTTTTTTTTTTTTTAAATAAAAGCGACCTCCACGGTCTAATGTGCCATGCCCTTTGGATGCCGCTGGTTGGCAACCTCAGATGCTTGAGGCAAACATTTCGCCTAAAGCATCCTCACCAGATTAAAGCTCCTTAGGAATCTCAATATTGTGGAAGGTTGTAGAAAGGATATATTTTCCTCATCTTCCTGGTAACTGCCCAGGTTCCTAAATCTTCTCTGAGTAACAACCTCGCAGTCCGTGAGGAGATGTATCGAAGTATTGTCCGTCTCCCGCAGAATCTGTACGTGCTATCACTCTCCAAACCCAGCTTAGTTTTCTGAGTCTATCACGTGCCTTGTGAAGAAACTCGTAAGAATGTTGTGTTTATTTTTACTGAGACTAATGCATTCTTCCGGTCTTCTTTTATGGTTGTAAGCAGATCTTTGCCTGCCTTAGTCTTGTGAGGGAGTTCCAGAGTCGCGAGAAAATTCCAAACTATTTTCAAAATGTTCACAATGATGGATCATATATAGCTCTGATGTGAAACACTCACACGACTTTCTCTTAACACAGTTCACACAATTATAAAATCAATCGATTTTCTTTAAACTTGAAATTTTTTACTCAGCTGCCCTGAAAGAAGTATGGAGGGTGCTGGGAAGAGGAGTACCAACCGATCTCTACCCAGGAAAAAAGTAGAGAAGTAATTGCATTATAACCCAGAAGAGCGCACTCTTAACATTGAATCAACTCAACCAAAATTGAAACTATGAAAAACTAATTCCGAAAAACTATATAAAATAATTTTTTTTTTTCAAATGTTTCAAATATAAATAATAGATTTATATCTGTGCAATTAGCATTCCAAATTTACCGGAAATCGTTATAGTCGTTTTTTTTTTTTAAGAAATTACAAAAACCTATTGTGTAAAGTGAAATTTCCGGTCACAGATTTTCTTCAGATTTGAAATTCTAGCAATGCTTCTTATTTATTATTATTATTGTTTCTTATTTATTATCTATTAATATTATATAGATGGAGAACCACACATCTATTGAAATTGTACTTTAGAAAAAAGATTTGCGCTATTTTTCCCCCCAGAAAGCCTCAAAAATTCAATTTTCGCGGGAAAAAAATCTTTCAAATAAAAGTGTATACAGATATTATACGCAGTTTAATGAAAATCATTGGAGCTATTTTTTTCGAAAAAAGCTCGAAAACCTGAGAAAAAAAACCATTCATTAAAGTAAAAATTCCAATTGATGGATTTTGCCATAAACAATCGTATCAAATTTAGTACCTAAACGGAATATCAAGTTTTGGCATCCTATGATTTTGTTTTCGCACTCAGGGGCCCCTAAAGAATATATTTCTGATGAAAACTTAATATCGAAAATTTTGACACGATCACAATATTTCCTCTGATGAAAAAAAAATGTATAAAACTGGAAAAAAAATGTTGAGTAAAGTCACAGTTCCGCTCAACCAATTTTCTTTAAACTCGGAATTTCGACAAAATATTTAATTCTAATAATAACACACAGAAAACAGAATCATATAGAAAAAAACTAAAATAGCACTTAAGAAAAAAAAATCTGGTGTGAAACACTCACACATCTTTCTTTTACTCCAGTTCTCACAATTATAATTGATAAATTTTATCAATAGTTTGTGTACCAAATTTAACGAAATTCGTCGAAAACTGAAAAAACTTTCAGTAAAAGCGCACTTCCGATTTACTAATTTCCTTGAAATTCGGAATTTTGCCATCTATTTATTTCTAATTAATTTTCTTTGGATGATAGAATTGTATAATCAACTATGATAGCACTTTAGAGAAAAACATAACCCCACCCCCTAAAGTGCCCTTAAATGAATATTCCCAAATAAATGTTTAAAATAAAAGTTGTAGATCTTTGTATGTTTAGTTCATATACGAAGTTTCAAGAAAATCGTTGGAGCCATTTTTGAGAAAATCGCGAAATAGTGAAAAAAAAAAAAATCATTAAGTAAAGTGGTGAAGTAAACGCACTTCCAGTTATCCGATTTTTTTGAAACTCGGAATTTCAACCTAAATATTCAGTTCTAATTAACATTATTTAGATGACAGAATTGCGTAATAAACTGAAATAGCACTTTAGATGAAAATCTAACCCCACCCCTCGCCTACTACCCTTAAATGAATTTTCCCAGGGAAACGTTTCAATTAAAAGTTGTAGCTCTTTGTATGTGTACTTGATATAACAAGTTTAATGCAACAAAAAAAAAAAACCTAGTAAAGTGGTACTGCCGGTTGAGAGATTTTGACAGATAACATACTGTCAGATCCCATGGTGATACCTAAACGGGAATATTAAGTTTCAACTTTCTACGGTTTTTCGTTTTTGAGCTATGCTGTTCACATACACGCATGCACACACACACACACACACAGGCCATTTGCTAAAAACTAATTTTTTGGACTCAGGGGACCGCAAAACGGATATTTCCGGTGAAAACTTAATATAGAAAATTTGACACGATTACCATACTTCTTACTAGGAGTAAGAGAAACTAAAAACATAACCCTTTAAAATGCATCTTAACATTTTAGATGAATTTTTCTGGAAAAATGTCTCTAACAAAAGTCATAAAGCTGCATGAGTACATACTGCATAAACAAACTAACAAAAAAAAAAAAAAATATTGCAGCCATCATCAAGAAAATTCCAAACAAGTGAAAAATTAATTTGAATATAGTGATAATTGCGGTTGAAGAATTTTATTAGATAATTTGAAGGTCCGGTTTAGTGTGGTGACATCAAGCGGAAAATATAAGATTTTTTTCGTTTTTGAACACTTCACAACCATAATCACACAGGCGATTTTCTACAAAACTCTTTATAGAACTCAGGAAACCTTACTGAGGGATGAAGACACTCGCTTACTCTTGGGGCACCTTGTTTTCACTAAACATCGACACCTATTGCCACAGCAACAGCCCAAATATTCAAACTAATGATGAGCTCTCAGCAAGAGCAAAAATATATTGAGCTGCTAGACGTCAAATGACGGAATGCCAACTATTACGCAAGGCATTGGAAAAAAAGCAACTTCGAAAATTTGCCATAATCGCATTTATTTCCTCCTACCAGCAATGGGGGAAAGTTAAAGGAGTCCTTATTTCGACGTGATTTTTGCAAAATTAATAATAGTAAATATAATGTCAATATTTCAAAAATTTACTAATAATATTAACCTGAAATTGCCATGGCTCACACGTAGTTTCCTCACAATTAGCCTCATCAGAATGGTCTGGACAATCATTTTCCCCATCACATACCCATAAACGTGGAATACAATTATAATGAGTATTCTTACATAAAAATTCATCAACTGAAAAAAAATTAACATTTTTTTTTTTAGTATTTTTGTTTAAAAAACCCAAACATTCAAATTACGCTAGGAAGAAACAGAAACCATAACAAATTATTTACCTGTGCAGTTATTAATCTGGGGAGTTATGGTAGGACAGTTCTTTTCATCAGAACCATCTTTGCAATCATCTTCAGTATCACACAACCATCTCTTGGAGATGCAATGTTTATTATCACATTGGAATTTATTTGGTGCACATTCCTTTACAGCTGTCAAACAGAAAAAAATTAACATATAAATAAAAATGAAAATACTGCATCAAATATATATTTGTCCTTATGAAAAATATATTATAAATTGTTAGCTCAACTCCGTCAGAATTACAAACATTGACAAAATTTTAATATTGGATTTTCATTTTAAAAAAAAAGAAGAAGAAGAAAAGCTAAGAATGATTAATCTTGGTTTTCTAAAATAATTACCTTAAAGATGGGATATCTAAAGATCGATACAAAATGTATGGAGAAGCAAATGACAAAATCAGAAAAACTTAAACAAGAGCAGCAAAATTCAAACTTCAGGGACCTTTTCCCAGTATATAAGTATTCGAATCCAAACATTATCTTTATGCCAGAATTTATTTCTGCTTAGAAAAAATATCAAATCTGCACTCACTAGATGGATAGAATTTTTATTTACAAGTTATATATATATAAACTTTTGAAATGCACATAGCATTACACCCTCCAGTGAGCTCAACTGTAGTCTAAGTTTAATTAATTACAATTATTTGGGAAAAAGAAACAAAAAAGCCAATGACTTTATGCAAAGTTAGTTTCTAAGGATATTTTTAATTCACTTATGCCCATAATTAAGTGTCATATCATAACTGGCTATGGACCAGCAAAGAGAGTGTGAGTAAACAGTAATTTTGGAAGTTTTGTTAGTCGGTTTTTAATGTAGTCAGTAATTGTGAATGTGTCAGTTAATTCGTGAAGTACGTCACGAGCGGGGCATGTCAGTAGCAAAACAGAGATATTTATTTTAGACAATTTGGAATTTGGTAAGATTGTTCTTACATGTAAAGCTCCAAGCTGAACAGGCATAAGTGAGCATCGGACGCATTACAACTTTGTAGAGGATTTATTTGTTTTTGATGGACAATTTGGACTTGCGGAAGAGAAGTGGAAAGATGAGTCTTATGACTGTCCTACTAGCGATATTTCTGTCTTTTATGTGTGTAGTAAAGTTTAGGCTGCGGTTCATTGTCATGCCAAGATCACTCAGTATAATGTGTGCAGATAATGTTCATATAGCAGACAGATAACAGATGTAAACCTTCAAAAAATTCAGCAAAGTTCAAAGATATATACTTCGAAATTTTCCGACTCATTTCCCCCAATAATGCGAGGAAAAATGCATGCTTCTCTTCAAGTTCCTCAACCACTATTTTGTAATGCTGTTTATTTACATAATAATAGTGGAAAATAACGGTTAGAATTGAAAGTGAATAGAATAATCGAGTGAGTGTGATGTTGTAGAGTGTGACTGTAGATGTGTGTCGCCTGAAGAGTGTTGGAGCTAGTTAGAACTCTTGCTAGTTCTAACTATCGATTAAGTAGTATGGCTAGCTTCGTGAAAACGTTTTACTCTTATAGGTGCTTTGGGGGCAGCGTGCGTTAGGTAGATGAATGCTTTTTGCAAATGAAGCAATGAAGCAGTTTGAATAAATTTTTGAGAGTTGTGTTATCCACTTGTAGTATCCTCTTGAATGCTTGATTGGCTATTTTTTTCTTGGTAGCTTATTTAAGTTTCTTTAAATATTAGGTTCGTCAAGAGTTACCGTTCAAGGTTCCTAATCCTCAAAGTTGACTGTGCGACGTGCTAGAGCCCTCAGATTGCCGGCTTTTTCTTCCCGTTTATCGTAGCATTACTCCACATATACTCCTAGGAGGAAGCTTGACTGTCACTCTAAAGTTCTATACAGTACTTGCTTGGGCGTGACAGGGAGGTAATTAGTAGGTCAAGTGCGCCTGAAGGGCATGATGCTATGGGTAATATTGATAATGTGGAATTCAGGGCTTCTTGGAAAATTTTCTGAACACAGAGCTTGCTTCCATTACACTTATAATCAAAAAAATGTAATACTAAAATTAAAATAAAAATTTTAAAATAACTGTTCATGGGTGCTATTATACGAAGTGTAACATTTAGAGCAACATGTGAACACTTTAATGTAATGTTAAGATACGCGCACTCAACATCTCAAGTTTATATTAGCATCCAAAATTAATTGCATCTCAAAATATAGAAAATAGTTAACTTAAATCTAATGTTCTCTAGAAAGAGTAGAATTAAAATATTTCATTATGGAGCGAAAATAATAAAACGAAAACTACTACGATATGACTATTTCATAATATAAAAATGGCTTAAATTTTATATAAAAATATAAATAAGGAACTTGAACACTAACTGCAATTCACTTCATCACTGCCATCGTCACAGTCTAATTCATGGTCACAGTACCACGTTGGTGGAATACACTTGCCATCTCTGCATTGGAATATACCAGGTGCACAAGACTTTTCCTTGCAACTTACCTGTATTTACGAAAACACATACGAGTATAATAGATGATTAATGTGAAAATAAATGTAACATTGTTGTTATGGTTGATCCCGCAGAGTTGGAAAGCATCTGAGATATTTTCCGTGATAGCTTGCTTCTTTTTATGGTCATCGATCGGTTTCGGGCGTCCGCCCATCAGCAGGATGTTTTTGTCAAAACAGTGTGATAACATAGGCTCTGTGCACGTTGTCTTGACAAAAACATCCTAATGGTGGGCGAAAGCCCGAAACCGGTCGATGACCACAAAAAGAAAGTTTATCACGGATAAACGAAACGCTGTCCTAACTCGCGTATATAACCTTCCGACTGGCACTCTTTAATTATTAGTTAAGATTTAGTTCATCAGTAAAAATGTGAATGATTTTATTTAGCTTTATCTATGAAGTTTTATATGCTAGAACTTAGCGAATTCATAATTCTAGGGCATTAAAATATTAAAAGACTTTCTTCTTAATATATAAACCAGGCAAAATATTAAATTATTCTTTAAAATATATACTATTTTGATGAATATTTACCTCATCAGAATTATCACCACAATCATCTTCTCCATCACATTTCCACAAATTTGGTATGCAATTATTGTTTGAACAGCTGAACATATTAGCAGCACATGTTTTAGCTTCTAAAATACATAAATAAACCAAATTAATCAGGATAATTCTTCGGAAAAGAATTTTACCGAAGTAAAATTATGACATTTCTGAATGAAGACAGGCATTTATGTCAGCTGTTTCATTGAAATCATGTTTGATCTCTGAATAGGAGAAAGATGTTTTTAGAGAGAATGATGAATCCGTTTATGTTTTGGGCAGGCAGTTCACCATTTGGTATTCCGTTTTCGTAAACACCAAGGGATTTTCATAAGGAATTAGCTACTTCTTCAGGGATCTTGCGTCCCTGCAGGTATCCTAGTCTAATAGTTACTGGCAAGCCTAACATCCCACCATACACACACACACACACACACACACACATTTTACAGTCGCCTTCATTGTACATTAGATTAATACTCGTTGATCTGTAACAGATCTTTTAGGTTGCAGTTTAAGTGGCTTTATAGTCCTTTAAACATCAAACATCTATCTGCAGGAAATCTGGATGAAGGTTTGGTGAATATCGGATAAACGGAATTACCACTTAATAGAATGTTTTTTTTTCGGTGTCAGAGATTTTCTCCAAAAACAAATCTCAAGGGTGTCTAGGGGAACTGACACATAGCTTCCCCTCTTAAGTACCATTTGAATATATTATACACTTTCACCGACATCTGTCTGCTTTGAGTGTGCGTAAACATACGAATATACTTGAACATTAGAAAGTAATTCGCGATCATCAAATGAATCTTACAACAATTATCACTCTAATTCAGCCATACTTTTAAAACAATTCAGCTACTACTGTTTGTTCAGTTGTCATATTATTCTTATTATCAAGCTACCAATTGTGAAAGAAAAATGAATAAAGAAATAAAAGAGCTTTTGAATTGAAAATGAGCTACGTAGAGAAATGGAATCGCAAAAAATTGCAACAGATTCTGAGAATTGCAAAATTTACTTCATAATATGTCAGAGCAAATAAAATTGATAGCTTGGAAAGTATTTAGAAAATAGATTCTAATTCTCTTTGGAATAAATGAAGTATTTACAGGCTATTGGAACAAAGAAGATTTTGTGCGTCGATTTTTAAATGATAAAATAAACGAGTGTTAAATCATGAGATTTTTTTAAAAAAAAGAAGCAGAGAATCGCAAAGCCCTCGTCATCATCTGATCATCTGATTCTTCCTTAGAAAGTGAAAAAATATCCGACAGTACTAGTA
This sequence comes from Triatoma infestans, assembly GCA_011037195.1. NCBI lineage: Eukaryota > Metazoa > Arthropoda > Insecta > Hemiptera > Reduviidae > Triatoma > Triatoma infestans. Next base: position 9,248 of record JAAEAF010001262.1, on the reverse strand, counting down.
GAAAAATATCTACTATTAAAAAAAGCAAACCTGAAGCGTAGGGAACATATGAAAAGCAGAAATTAGAACGATTTGGACATGCAAATTCATGGGAAGAAGACAGAGGGGAATTTTCTGGCTGAGCAGAAGAATCTGCACGAATGATAACACCTCAGGTAATTCTCACAATTTCAACTAATCAATTGATTCCAAATTTGGACTTTTTATTACTTTAACACTTTAGTGTAATGGAACCCCTGGTGATTCTTTTAAAAAAATCAACAAAGGGAACCTGGATTTTTCAATTTTCGAGTTACTTTTATCACACACTCACACATATATACACATCCACACAGAGACCATTTGCTGAAATATTTTCTTTGCATTCTGAAAACCTCATTTTTCGATGAAAACTCAATTTCGAAAATTTAGTAGCAATCGTAATCCATGATTTACAATCCATCAATACAATCAATATAAAAATATATAACAGAATTCGAATCACAATTTGAAAAACTAAATAAACAAAGCTTTTTTTACTTACTTTTTGTACATGTATTATTTTGTGACGGTATAGAACCATCAGGGCATAAACATTTATCCCCTTGTGATATCATTTCATCAGGGCAAGCACAAACAGGCTTCTGTTTATTGGGTTGTGCGAAACATAAATGTGTACATGTATGTGATTTGTTGCAAGCATTAGTGCCCTCTTGTATGCCATGCGCATATACCTTTAATTCGATTATAAAATAATTTTAGATTTTATAAAATAATTAAATTAATAAAAAATATTAAGATTAACCGAAGAAACAAAAAACAGGTAAGCTTAATTAAAATTTATAATTTTTTACTTTTTAAATTGGACTTTTTACTAAACATATATTAAAAAATAAATAAATAAATTGCGAATTACGACCTAACTCTAAACTAATTAACAGATTTACTTCTGAGGTCCTTATATATTCTCAAAAACTCAATTTCGAAAGTTTGATAAAATCTTAAATATTGTCATTACTACAGAATGAGAAGAAAATAAACATATATGTTGTTCGGCTCCCTAAACTTACAAAAAATAACTCATTTTTTTCTCAGAGCTTGGCACATTACAATTACACTACGATATGGCCACTAAATCTGGCTTTTATGGCTAAAAATATGTTTAAATTTTCTTAATTTTATCGAACCAGTTTTTTATTTTGCCTATTATTTTAATAATCATTTATTTTTTCCCATTTTTTTTTTTAAATAATAAAATTGTTAATTGTTTTAAGATTACTACACTTTCTTGTAAGAGGAAGAATTGCGATCGTGCCAGATTTAATGTAAATTTCTTGATTAAATTATATCAAGTAGAAGAAGGGAAAGTCATGTGAGTGTTTCAGATTTCTTTTTTAATTATTATTACGCTCTTGAGGCTAAAATTGAGTAAATATTATTTTAATACTCATCTTTGTTGTTGATCTCAAACACCGTATACAGTATGAGATCAACCTAAAAAAGATTTTGAACGAAATATCGAGTTTGAACAACCTACGATTTTCCGTTTTTGAATTATACTGACCCACATACACGTTCACCGTACGCAGAGACCAATTTCTAAAAGCCACTTTGTGTAGCACATAGGACCCCAAAACGTATATTTCCGTTGAATACTCAATATCGAAAATATGACCCTATTGCAATACATTTCCTCCTCATACAGCAATAAGAGAAGGTAAAAAAGTCTACATAATAGCACAAGAATATTTAATTGGCTCCCGAGTGTTGTTATATAGCCTTAATCATTCACTACTGATTTTATTGTCCCTCACCTTTAAATCCATTAATCCTGGAAAGAGTATAGCAATTGGTTGAATTCCAATTCCATGATCCTTATCAGCGACAAAAATACTATTCTGATTCCAATCATCCCAATATAAATTGTCTTTATAAACAGCTACAGAAAATGGATGAGCCACTCGAACCTAGTAGATTCATGAAATTTAACAAATTTAAAGTATCTGGATTTTTGATTATCAATTTATATGTTATATAAATTTTAAGCAATTCAAATTAACTTACTTCATTTGAAATAACTTTTCGAAAATTCCTTCCTTCCAAATCAGCAGTTGCAATATAATCAAGTTTTGCGTCTACCCAATAAATATGTTCGGAGATGTGATCAACTGTAATTCCATTTGGCCAAACTACAGTAGGCTTTGAAAATAATTTACGTACATTTGATCCATCAAGACTTGCTCTACTTACAGACGGATTTTCTGTAGACCAATCCGTCCAGTACATATATCTAACCAAGCAAATAATTTTATTTAGATTCCATTTTTAAATAAACAATCTGGAGTAAAGTTTATATATATAACAAAAAAAAAAAATCCTAACCCTTGAACTGGATGTAGTGCAATTCCTCTGGGTTTAGTAAGTGTAGTATTATTGAGAATGGTGCGACGCATCCTTCCAGAATTGTGTATATCTGTTCTAACAACTTCTATTTTAGCTCGACCACCATCAACAAAATAGAGAAGATTTGATATCCAATCTAATGCTACACCTTCTACTGAATCTAGTTCGGATTCGACCAAATATTCAATATCATCTGTGCCTGACTGTAAACACTGTCTCTAAATAAAGAAAAAAGAAAAATTGAATAAATAAATAAATAAATATATTGTTAATTTCTTTTTTCCAATATTTATCTCGCTTCAATTAAAAATAATACTTACTCCAATTTTATCAGTAAGGATGTCAGCAAAATAAACACAATTATTTTTCATATCAAAATCAATGGCAATTAAATTTTTTAGATCTTTAACAGGTAATACTTCAGAGACTGGATTTGCTAGATCGAATCTAACAATTCTTTCCTTCTGTGCTAATAACAGAAACTGCTTTTTCTCACTATAACATTTTTTAAATACACAGTGCAAAGTTTCATTAAAAGGCATATTGCAAATTAGGAAAACATTTATTTAATTTTTAAGGGAAGGGATTAGCTAAGTGGTAACGCGCTGGACTAACAACACGGAGGTCCCGGGTTCAAATCCAATAGGGCTGCCCTTAGATTTTCTCTTCCTAGGAGCCTCTATAGCTCACTGTCCGGTGATGGACACTATTGTCTGTTACAAGAGAACATTGTCCGGAATCCGGCAGTGCACTGAGAAGGCTCCAGGCGCCCATGACCATAAATGTTGACGCGCCTTAAATTATTAAAAAAAAAAAAATTTAATCTAAAAAAATCTAAATATTATAAAAAGTTCATTTACGAAAGACTAGTGTAAAAAACTTAAAACGCTTTTCAATTAATGAAATTTTAAAGTTTATTTTGACAAACGCTTTTAAAAATTTATTTTGAAAAAACATCAGAGCTAAACACATCTTTCATTAGACCTCCCTTTTAAGTCCAAGAAATATTTTTAACAAAAATAATATATTTTTAAACAGTCTGAAATAAATAAAATACTATAAACAAAATCTTTGGAAAGTCACAATATTTCAACGGCAATGCGAGCTTTTGTTTTTTCAGATTTCGGATTCACGCCATAATAATTATAAGAACTCAATTTTAAAAAAATCTGACATAATCGTAATATTTTCTAATAAGAATGTAAGTGAAAACAAAAAGAGTTCAATACCTTTTTTAATATAAAAAATTTGTTATCCTTCAATTTTTTTATATTATAATGTATAATTATATAAAATGATAACTCATTCACACGACTATTAATATATATATTTTTTTTTTTTATTATGACTCATAATTATAACTAGGAAAACATTAAAAAATAAAACATACTAATATTATCTAATCTGCTACGAAAAAATAATTAGAATCTTACTCATATGGACATGGTAGAACATCGGGGAGATAATTCCTCTCATATCCTCCTACGCATACATCTCCATCTATTTTTCTATAACCTTTTGTTCTATTATAAAACTTTCCCGGTTCACATGGAGTTGGAATTTTATAAGGATCATGTGACATAGATTTGTTTCTAATACATTCTGCCGAAGATACATGACGAATAAAACCGAAATCACTAAAAAAAAAAAAAAATTACATTCAGATAAATATTATCTAAAGTTATTAAATCTCAATACTGAATAGGATAATTTTTTTCCTTTACCATTCGTAATCTTCTAAGTCGCACATGCATGTTTCAACACCAACAGGACGATCATAATCTCTACCGTTAAAACATTTTGTATGTCTTATCCTACGTTCATATGTTTCTTTTCTACCCATTACACATGCCATTTTTATATTTGTAGAACTTGATGGAGACCACATCTTATAATCATCTTTTGTACAATTAAGAGCTGTAAATAAACAAAAAAAAAAATAAACTCTGTTGTAAATGTGTTTGCGATAAATTTTTGCGATGACCAAGTAATATAATTGAAAATAACACCACTTCGAGGGAAGCTTTTTTAAGGCACTAGGTGCCCACGGGTTAAAAGATTCTGTTGTGAAAGAAACACAGGACTTTCTCAATTAATGTAATTATATAATGGAAATATTGTATTCAACTTACAATTTTTACTTATTTACTTATTTGCCATAACATAAAGATAGAACTGGTGGTGGGGTACACGCTGATTACCTATCCCTAGCAGTAAGAAATAGTGATGGGCAAAACGACTCCGCTATCGGATTCGTTGGATTTGAATCGGTTCCAGGATCGGAACCGACTCCATAAACTCGTTCCACGGTTCCTTTTCCTTGAGGGTTTTTATTAAATTTTTTATATGTAAATAACTTCATCAGTTAGTAAAAAATTGCATTTTTTGCTAATAAACACACAGTACACTAATAATTAGCAATTATATATATGTAATTCTGAAAGTTTATACTCCAGTTTTATGAATAATTTAATATTAGGCTGCACAACAAACGGGCAAATTAATTTACAGCAATGCAATTTTATTACTATCCAGCAGCCCACGGGGAGGTTGAAGTTAATCATTTATTGATTGAATTAATTTTTTAATCTAATTTAATCAATTCAATTTTGAATTGTTTAATTTTTAGTTGTGGAAACTTATCTGTTGATTAAAAATTTAATTTTTAGTTACAACTAAACCAAATTTTACTATTGAATTAATAAGTAAAGTTTGGGCGATTAAATTTTTAATTTTAGTTATGACCAATGATAGTTTTTTAAATTTGATTTCTTATTTGATCGTTTGTAACTTAACACTGGCTCCAGCTCGGACTCTGACCAGTAACTGATTAATATTTTTAGTCTCCTCCACCTTCCATACCCACTTCTCATGCCCTTTAGAAATATTTTTTCATGAAATGAAACTTCATGTATCTCATTCATTTGTTATATATTTTTTTAGAGTGATTGTAACTTTTTTTTATTATTTTTCTGATTAACATTTTCGAGTTCTTTCAAATAAACCTTGTAGAATATTTAAAAAATATAATATATAAACGTAGAGAGCGATCTGGTGTTAGTAAAGTGAAGATGGATTCGGTTACAGGCACCATTGCCTTTGGAACGGTTCGTGGAGTCGGTTCCACTTCAAGCGTTTCTATTGGCTAGATTCAGTGATTTGATTTATTCGTTCACTCCGGAACCAAATAATCTGAATCAACTCCGGTTTCGGGTCCAGACGGTTCCAGGGATTCAACCAATGAGAGTGCCCAGATTGGAGTCAGATTCAGAAAGTCGTTCCAAGTTCACTGCTGCCTGTAACTGAACCAGATAACTCTCTATACCAGATAGCTCTCTATATGTATATATTTAGAAAAAATATTATTAAGTTGAATATAATTTTTTGTCGAAATATAATTTATGCTTCTATGCAATGGAAATAATTCAGTATTAGTGTATACTGGTTATTCAATCTATGAAATATTGACCGTAAAAAATTATACTAGGAATTCACTCCCACCGCCCAACCATTTGTATTTTAAGCTCACCAGGATTGTTAGTATGGTTTGTGGTTACAAAATATTAAGTTAGAATCCTGTCACTGGTTCTTTCAACATGGCCACAACTCAGTTTAATACTTAATTTTCATGCTATACCTGCCTTAATTTAATTTGAAATAATAAAAATTTCATTTAATTTTGCTGGAATCAGTTTATTTAAAAATAGGGATTTGAATCAACTCGTTCTGCTACTGGATTCGTTCCAGTGAACCGACTCCGCTCGGACTGTCCCATCACTAGTAAGAAACAGATGTGTTTACTGTGCAATCCAAGCGCCAAAATATTACACAAATTCAAATAACATTTAAAATTTAATGAAATAGATTCCATAAAATACTATAAAATTAATTTTTCCGGTTATTTGAAATGTTTGAAACATTTAAGGCTACAAATTCCACAGAACTACCTAAAATCAATTTTTGATAATAAAAGTGATTGGTTAATGCTTGTGCAGTTAGTATTATAAATTTAAAGGAAATTGTTTAGTCGTTTCCGAGAAAAAAACAAAACAAAAACTTAAAAGTCTATTCTATAAAGTCATACTTCCGGTTAAACAATTTTCTTCAAATTTAGAATTCTAGCAATACTCTTAAAATGTATCAATACTATATAGAGAGTAGAACCATTATTCTATAGAAGTAGTTCTTTAAGATGGCTACACACGTAACTGCATACTTGAACGGTATACAAGCACAGTCGGCTTGTACAGGCATATTTGATCGTTTGTATGAAAAACTTGCATAAGCCCAGAAAATGTTTAAACTTTCATACTGCATACTTGTGCCCGCCATCTTGTTCATGTTTATCTGAACGTGTGTGTGTAGCAGACTTGTGCAACCTCTGTGTCAGTATCGTGCACGCCAGAGCAAGCGTTTGTTTGTTTTACTTTTCGAGTCCATATAAAGGCGATATTATTTTATCACATTATGTAGGTTGATTTTAGGAAGGGTTACAGAGAAATATTTATTGGAAGAATTTATTCACATTTAAGAAAGTGAACACTATTAATTTATTCACACTCAATAAGTTAATGTGTGAATAGTTTTTTCATTTCTTCAGCCATTCTTTTACACCACAAAGAACGATCTTTTTCATTGACCTTTTTCTTTTGTAAATTAAAACAAGAGCAGCGAAAGCGAGCGCGTCGTCTTCGACCATCGTCGCCAACTTTCAAGCATCTGCTAACACCCTTCAATTATATATGAGCCGTGTGGATCACATGTATACTTGCGCAAAAACACCTGTGCATGCATATCTTTCAAGTATGCAGTTACGTGTGTAGTAGCCAGCTTTAGAAAGAAAAGCTTTTAATTTAAGATTTTTAAACTTTTTTCGAGAAAATCGTGAAAAAATTGAATAAAGTCGCATTTCCGGTTGATGGATTTTGTCCGAAACCTTCGAGTTTGATGTGGTGATGGTATCTAAACGGAATACCAAGTTTGAGATACTTCCGAATTTTCGTTCTTGAGATATTTTACACACACACACACACACACACACACACACACACAGTTCATTCGCTTAATTATTTTATTTTCATGATTTTTTAAAAATACGTATTTCCAATAAAAAAAAAGAACTTAATTTCGAAAATTTGAAAGACCGCAATACCCCTCTTTCAAATAATAAGAGAAAGTAAAAAAAAAAAGTAAAGTAATGCCTATTTTTTTTATTTTTTGCGGGCTTAACATCCAACTACAAAATTAAGTGTCACGGACGAGTGCGGGAGCACATACTTTATTTTGAGTAAAGCACATAAATAGTTGCATATTTACTATGAACATTTTTTTTAAATAATATAAATTTAGCAATTATACGATGGACTCGAACAGTAGCCTCCCTGATATACAAGTCCATGCTCAAAACAACTAAACTATTTTTTCGATAAAAATGGCCAAAAAACTAAGAATCTCCTCAATAAAATGGTAGTTAATTGATTTCGACTAAAATTTTGCTGGATTTCCTGGCGGAAAATTAATGATTATCCTGTTCTGATTTTTTGTCATTTTTTTATTCAACTATAATGTTCACATACATATTTAAATAGTGCCCAATAAAAACCGATTTCTAATAAACCATTTTTCCTCCTGTGCATAATGTGAAATTCGAAAATCGGAAATGGTTACAATACTTTATATTACAGCATCAAAACAGAAATTTTACTAAGTTAATTTAAACTAATTAAACTATAATACTTTGACACATCTAAATAATTAGATTTGAAGTGGGGCGATAAACAATAATTACGTGGAACAACCACATATTAGAGTATCTTACACCACAGAACCGAGAACCTGTTTCATTATGTCAAATTGGATCTGCTGAAAACAGGGTTTTCTAATAAATACGTGTAAGAGATTACATAATCCCAGCTTGGATTAAACTATATTCATACACAATGTTGTTAACCCACTAAAATTAGTATGAATTAGCAGAATATCTTATGTAAGATTATGGTTACCTAAAACAAATAATATTACTTGTTCAAGCTTTTGACTGTCCATAAACTTTGCATTGACTTTCTGTAAAATTTATCTATTCTTATTAGTACAATTTACTCCTGAAATTACCTGCCCCCCCCGCGCTTAATAAAAATGACTTGATAAAATACTGAGAATACTTAACAACACTATTAAAATTTATTTATAAAGTATTCTTTAAAACATGTTATTTATTATACACTATTTTCTAATGTCTAATCACAATTCATAATAATTCCACTTTGACATGAAACACACACATACTAACATAACCTTATAACCTCCCCACACATATACAACCAACAAGTGTGAGTCTAACAAAAACATTTCGTTAAAGTGAACTCTCTACACTAATTTGGTAAATTTGCTCTGACGATGGATGAAAATCTGAAATCGGTCAGGAACAAAACCAATATGCAAGCTACTACGGAAAAATACCGGCTAAAATAAATAACTTCATTACTGGTTTCAAACTACTACATATAGTGGCGAAATGATAAAGATTAATATTACTAAAGTTAAACTATAATATAGAAAACAAATTAAGATTGATTATGGCCAAAGTTGCTTAGAGCCACACATCTGGATAAGCTTTCATCATAAAAAATTAATTAAATACTTGAAGCTATAATTTTGTATTAATAAACAGTATACTTACGAAATGCATTACGTAAATCAATATTTACAATCAACCATTTATGTTGTGAGGGTCTTGAACCAAATATTGTAAAAACTGTTGTATTTTCCCCAGGTTCCGTCATTAAACCATAAACTCTAATATTTTCGTCGGCAAATGTATGCGAATCCCAAGTTTCACCCTCGTCTAATGAATAATGTATTTCATT